>LUCM01002208.1:4765-24157 GCA_008360955.1 Fasciolopsis buskii | reverse complement strand
AAATGGTTTCCCAATTAGACTAATCGACAAGATTTTGGAGACAGAACAGGAATTTCATGGGAGGGCGACGGCGGAGAGAAAGCCAGTATACATATCTCTGCCATTCAAAGGTGACACGCTAGCAGATATAGCACGACGAAGACTGACTAGCGCTATCAATAAGACATTCTACGCAGCCAAGCTTCGTATCCTGTTCAAATGCCGCCTCGTAGTGTCATTATGATTGAAAGACAAAGTCCCTGATTTTCCAGCCTCGTTTTGTATCTATTCATTCACATGTTCCTGTGGGACAATGTACATCGGCCGCACGACCAGGCGCTTGTCTGAAAGCATCCGTGAGCACCACCCGGCGTGGTTGGGCACTGGAACAATTAAGTCACTTAATAGGGCAGTCGTTTTACATCTAGCACAGACTAACCACACCGCGAATGTGACGCAATCTTTCCGGACCCTGTATAAGGTCAGAGGTCAACAATCCAGGTTGGCAAAGTGTCGCCTCTTGAGCACTGCGGAAGCTGTCGCAATCCGTCTTCACAATCCTACACTTTGTTCTCAAAAACAATTTGTGGTTGCGCTTCAACTCCCCTGGCCCACCCCCGTCCCAATACAAACCCTAGACAACAAAAAATTAACACCACAAATCCCTTCCCCACCTATATTTGTATATGACTAATCCAATCCTTCCTATGGTGAAAATATTTTGTCAAGATATATATATATAGTGATGTAATGGCATGAGTACGAATCACTGAAAACGAGCTTGTTCGCCAACTTGTGTTTTCTCAATTTCAAATGTCGTTTGTACTGCACTCCAAAGCATTAAATCCTGTTATAGGGTATAACACATGGAGTGTGCGTGCTGAAGACGTTCGCCAATTGAAGGTTTCCGATCGACGATGTCTACGTAGTATCACTAGGACAGGGTAAAATGACCCAGTGGCTAACGTGGAGGTTAGGAATCTAGCATCAGGCGCCAGTTCTAAGAACATTGTAGACTACGTTGATTGGGTCATCTGTTGCGTATAGCGAGCACTCACATATCATACCTTGCCCCATTTTCACCCCCCCCCCTACGGAGTGGAAGGAATTACATGGAGGTCAGCAGATGATGTGGCAGCTGGGAAGGAGAAAATGCACAGCAAACTTAGATAGACATTTTCGTAGTTGGAGTCCGAAAGATTCGTCAACTAGCTGGCCGGAGACTATGAAAGATATAGTAGTAAACCATGAACAGTGAGGATCGGGCTGTCACTTTCTGTCGAGTCAGAATGACTGAAGAAGTACGGTTGTGCAGTTATGCGGCATTCCATTTGTTGGATACTGTGGCATTCTTTTCTTTTCCCTCCTGTATAGGTTAACTCCCTGTTCCCCTTGCATATTCACTATTTGCTTAGTAACGTGTAAGTCTTAGGTAAAGGCAGCGGCCAATGGGGATTACACTGCTGTTTAAAACGATGAAGATGTTGAAGTCGGCTTCGAATACTGGAATGGAGTCCGCATGGTCCCGCAATGTGACAACCGGAGACTTTAGGCGACATGGCTGCATGTCCGAATTAGTGACGTCATTGCATTCAAAATACTTCCGTTTCCGTGTGGTTCCTGCCACTTGTGATGTTCGATTTTCCTCTTAGCGTTTTGAGTGCTACGAGGCAACACACAACCATGTCATGAAAATGCAAGTTTAACATCTGTGCACAATTAATTTGTCTTGCCATTCATGCAATTCCTCCTCAGTGGACAATGCACGTTGGCAAACTTTTACTGCTGTAGTTTATTAACAACTGGCCTTTGGCTTGCCGCTGGATTTACTTTAGTCCATAAAGTTAACCTTTCCTTACCCGAAACGGTAGTTTAATCATTAAAGCAATCTGACAAGACTTCTGCGAAGTTTGCATTACTTCCAAAGTTGATGGAACAGACTATAGTCTACAGACTGCATGGCAGATTCCACACCAGATGGTGCGGTCTGGTTTCGATGCCCAAATGCTAGGATGCCATCCACGAATCAATAAAAGATAATAGTTTCCATGATGCAACGAAAGATTTTAGCTTAATCAGAAGACGCACACAGCATAGTATTACACTCGGCGGTTCGTTGGGCGCTTCCCTAGAGATTACCAGACTTCCGTGACATTGGTTTCAGAACTTCGGAAGTGGTACGAATATATAATTTCAAGAACAGCTTTATACAATAATTTTTCCGATCAAAAAGGGTTCGCCTTTTGAAGGCATGCTCCTGTTGTTTTATCGAATTCCGTAAGGCTGCATAACAAAAGCCCTATATACAGAAAACAATATGAAATATTTTAAGTTCTAAAATAAGTAATTAGCGACTAGGTTTACCATACTAGATTGTTCAGTAAGTGTTTATTTGCAACAAAAGGTTGCCGAAATGAGGGAATGTTAGTGCTCAAAAGGTGGGGATTATTCACGGTTATGTGCGCTGTAGGGTATGCCCTAGGATCGTATTCTCTGGTGTAAATTTTATGTGGCCTCAATGGAAACTTCGTGATTCATAAAAGCAGCTTGAAAACGGACCAGAATAATGAAATATGTTGGAAACAAAAAAATGTTAATCACCTAAATTAGCACTCATAATTGCACCCTGAATGAAGCAATGTTTTGTCGTTTTTGCGCTTAGCTCATGAGTGACTTTAAACGGGTGACCATACTTGTACATTCTTATCTGACGTTTACAAAACAAGTCAATGTAAATGCCAAAAATCAAGAGATTAATGCTCATGCATACCTACCCTGCAAATTTCCAAGCCGCGAAGAGGCAACTCTCCGACATACTAATGATCTTCCACTCCACCCAGAAGAATCACCGACGCCGGGTAAAAGTTGCTTTTAAATCCATAAGGTGTCCGTTCTGGCAACATTTAGCAACAAAGTACAGAAATGCTCAATTTATCTTTTGTGCCGTGCTCACAAGTTTATGTTCTTACTTGCCTTATTTATTTGGAATAACTCTAGTTTAACCCGTAAGTTGCCGAGTGGCTTGCCTCTAGTGGTTATTTAAAATTACACAGATAAGGCAAATTTGATAGCGGAAACAAATATGGAGGCGGTGTTCATATTTGTCAATTGTTCCTGCCAGGATAATTCTAAGGTTATTTTGAAGTAATCTGAAAATGGAACAGGCTAATTGATTACTCATTGTCGTGTGGCATTTTCAACCCTAGAAATAGAACTATAATGGACTTGCTCGTAGCCCCCTCTTGTTTACATAACGCTTATCTTTTTACGATTCCTTTTGAACATTTTTTATTCATTATCAAGCATAATTTGTGTATTTTTATGGGTGATTTCAAGCAATCCTTGACTTAATCACTTGCTGCCTTTGACGTACCGGTTCTCTATTCGGCCATCCAGAGAAAAGTATTAGTCTCCCTGAAATTATGTATCGGTCTCAACGAGTGACTACTGCCTGTTTTTATTATCATTTAACAAATCCTCAGTCCGCCTCGTACTCTTTTTGTTATTCGCTATCCCCTTGGAATCTTATTTCTGTGCAATGGCCAAATTTCTTTCTAATTAGTAAAACCGTCAGGAGAGAAAGAAAGTGCTTCTTCGAACTCTGTAACAATTCACCATTTGGATACATCTTCATATTAATAAAGGGGAAAGTTAGGCACACTGATATGACATTCACCAGCCAAATCCTGGGTAGGACAGTGGCAAACGTCTATCCCAAGACAATTCATGGTTTTTGCGTTTATCACTGCAGACGCCGACAGTGTCAACTGAGTTTTCACTCATGCTTGTGATAGTAGCCGAGCTACCTCTGTGCACTAGGTTGACAAGCAGCTTACCTTTTCCGGAAGAGGTAAATTTAGGGTGCTTTTTGCAACAAAAATAATCCCGAGAGTATTTCTTAACAGACCAACGTTATCCCTTCTAAAGCCTGGTTGCGTAAAACCGACTAGTGTCCTCACTGTTGCTCTTCAAGCATCTTTGAGGTTACCGTTTCTTCCCGACTCCTGGAGACTTGCCACTATTGTTCCTATAGCAAATTTTGTAATTCTACTGTTTTTATCAAATACTTTCGTCCTACTGCCCCAACTACCACTGATTTCTCACAGTCAGAGTGCGTCTCCGTTAAGAATTCATGGACTCTTTCAATTTGTTCATAAATACAACAGGTCCATTTTGAATGTTGCAACGCCCCTGGTAAAACTGCACAAGTAAGTCTTCAAACTCATCCAATAAATTTGTGCACTTCGCTTTCGTGGGTTATTTACTTGCCTTTGATGCCGTCACATAGTCCATTTTATTTCAGAAGCCAGGATCACTTGATTCTTCCATAGCTTTATTGGCATGGATCTCTGCCGCTTTACCAACCTAAGGTAGTGCACAAAGCTGGGTGAAAAAAATCCTAGCCGTTTGGCAACAACTCAGAAGTCACCTAGTCAACGAAAATCCACAAACTAGTTGTTCCTGTCCTTTGTCTTATTACACCAATAACACTTCCTTAGCAACCCTTATCTGGAAGTGAAGGTTTTACAAGCTTCTTTCGTAGATTAAATCTCGTTAACGATTTTTCTGTCCCAGCTTATTTAAATCTTATTAATACTTCCAAGGTCTGCTCTTCTCCTCTGCCTGACTACTGAACAAATCCATCAAAAATCAACTAGGAAATATCCATCGAAATGAATTTTGTGGACTGTTTAGAGTTACAATCAATAAAAGTCGGATGTGAACATTCTCACTTTCACTTGTGACAAAATCCTTCGAGGACTGTCATATCAAAAATGCTCCGGGGCTTGGGAGAAGAACGAAGTAGCACCTTCTGTTCGGTGTGTTATTTTCTGTTATTTTACATTCTTAAGGCATTAGAATTCCCCATCTGGTCACTGCTGGTAAGTAATCATGTTTTTCACATTCCTGAACAACTTATCCATCAAACTATATGGTGACCACCTGTCAGTCTGCGGAAAGTAAGCTGGACAGATATTTTTACATACCTTTAAAGAGCGACTCTTAAGTTCCCCTAAGTTCATCTTTTCGTTCAGTTCCCTCTCGGGGTCAATATCAATAGGGGTTCCACCACCCCTTATTAAGCAAATATCCTGACAAACAGGAAGTCGTGTCGCAGCCAACTTTCATAGCAACCTAGAAAGAAAATTCGTGTTAGCTGTTTGATGAACTTTGCTATCATTTTTTGGCCAGATAGTGAGCGGAATCAATTTTCTAACCGAGATACCAATAACGGTGAACGAAAAATTTCACAGAAGTGGAATTTGGTGCAAATGAAATTCCCCCAATGTCCTACCAAGACTTCGAGATTTCATTGTTAATCCGAAGACTTACTTAGTCAAAAATTTCACTGCTTTTAACACCCCTCTCTTTTCAATGGCAGCTTAGCAAGTTCAGTTCAGTTCTATTCTCATAACAGCTAATTCTGCAGTGATTTGCCTGGTTTCAGTTTCTACCTTAAAAGACCATTTATTCATGAGTAAAGTAAACAAAAATGTTTGACGGATCAATTGAAAAGTGATCAGCTGAAGAACAATTTATATGGTCAAAGTTCAAAAACGTGACGCACGCCTATTAATTCCATGTAAAATAAGCCCAAAATTATCGCGCAGTTAATGACATCCACCTCTAATAATTTTGTTTCCTTATTATGTGACTCGCTAAATTAACCTGCGGTCGAATATTACAGAATTAAAAAGAACTTCAGAAAATACAACATCTGTACCAAGCTCATGCAATACTTCTCAATTGAGCCAAATAATCGTAATGCAGACTTTAACTTTCAGGTTATCCAGCATAGTTCCCGTATGGACGTTTTAGAAGACAACAACTTTTGGGATTTCGGCACTTTTAGCAGCTCAAAACCGAAACCACTTCTATCAGGTTTAATTCTGCAACATCTCCGAATTTCTGAAGGAAAAAGGAAAACCACTAAAAAACTAGTGGTGAAGCACGGTTGTTTTCAAGTTGTCAGCCAGGAACTATTTAAACCAACTGAGAACGTTCCTGATGATTTGCTTCTTAAAGAAACAGTTAAGCCAACTGCATCATAAAAGTAAGCAAAGCCCATTGTGTCTTTGCTGAAATCTGACATCCAGGATTCAAGAAGAGGCACCAACTAAAGAACTACTTAAAAAAGAGACTCAGGGATTGTATTTTAAAAAATATTACTTATGATTCGTGCTATTCCAGATAATTTTTGCAGTCCGCACCAAGCCTTCCACGTAATTCGACAAGTATTTTACCCAAACTGCACGGTCGCGGCTAGACCGCAATAAGCTGTCTGACCTGACCATCCTGTTAACTACTGGAAAAAGTTTTGGCTGAAGAGCTAAAACCTACCGCACTTGGGAGGATCAGCGAGAACTTTTTACTCATCAGACTGCCTTGCATTTGGCTGGCCCGATGGGTTGTATCCTGACCCGCTTTGTTGCAAAATTCTTCATCTCGCCTAGGTCTCTCAGACATCATCACGCACGCCAGTCCACCGGCCGCTTCCGCAGCCTTGAATCCATACTGATTTTTATTCCATGGGTCACTGGTGGCTTGGATCAGTTGGGGAATACGGGGCATTCTGGTTCACACTCGTGGATTCAGGCCATGCTTTTGTCCATGTTTGCTTTTGTTTGCACCTAGTATGTGGTCACACCAACACAAAACCTACCCGTCCTGCACAGATAGTTCTAGAAGGCAGTCGCCGACTTCAGTTTCCGTCAGGTGTTTCGAGGACATCGTCCTGTGGACAAACAAAATCAAATTCCAGATATTTTCATTTACTCCAATTCAGTGGTTTCCTAAATCTCAACCACAGGATCCAGCACCTTATACTTAACCTTTCCGTCGATCAAAAATTCTCCGGCCGTATTTTACTAATATTGGCAATACAGCGTAGTTCAACCTTCAAAAGACTTCGTTCATCTGCTTTCAAAGGCCATTATTCAGAGCCGTATAATAAGATCAAACAGTGCTACTGCACATTTCAGACCTTTGATCAATAAGCAGATGTCCCATTGAAGTAACAGATGCCTTAAGTTGATTTTATCGTAAAAAATTATAGTTCGTGTTATCTTCCAATTCATCCACAAAAGTGGTTTCGAGGGGACAAATAATTTGTCCTACTTTACTGCCTTTTAAGTAGATTTTAATCAAACAGACCTATGAGCTTATTGCATTTTCTTAGTTTATTTTATTAAAATTTTTCACATCAAATTTGTCTAATTGATGCTGCTGATTGACAATCTACTTTCCGAGTTAGCTAACTAACTGTCAACGGATGTCAATGCCATAACAAATGAGTTCATATGGCTCGTCCAATTAAAGAATCTAGTAATAAGGTGTTCCAACTTTATTTACTGGATCGTACCAACAATAAAGTGGGAGAACCTGTAAATACCATGCTTGAATCTTCAAAGCTGGAACGTTACTGGGCCATAAAGAAGCGCCATAGCTGACTTGTAGTTCATCATTGCTGCAGAATCGTGAGTTGCTCGGTATTTGCTGCAGACAACTGGATTAGCCTTATGCACGCTAGGAAGAAGATAGTGGACAGAAGGAAGTAATCAAAGCAGCCAATGAAATTATTTGTGATCGAAAGAGACGAATATTTGTCCGGATGCATATGCATGTGCATAATTAATTGCAGTTGCTATAACACTTACAATTATACGTGGAAAAACAATCGATTAACACAAAGTCAAGTCCATGCGTTTTTTAGTCCGTACATTAATATTTAAAAAATGCCTTTTAAAAGCGTTCATCTGGTTTGCTTTATAACCATACAAACTTGTTACCTCGTTTTGCCATTAATATATCAAAATCCATAATAAGATCAACCCAGGTCCATAGATTGGAAAAAAGTGAGAAAATGAAGGGGGATGGGGTTGTTCTCAATCTTTTTCTTTTGATTGCAAAGAGAAAAGAAACCGGCTTGGATTCCTAGCAGCGCAAGCAGAGAAAAACAAAAATCCTTTGGATAAGGTCTCCTATTGGAAAGCCGCTGCAAAATAGATGTTAGTGAATAGCATTTTTCTGGCTCTGTGCATCAGAGAAAAATCTCACAAATGTTGAAACTTCTGATCAGCAAAATCATCAAGACCACATCAAAACTGTTTCCAAAATGTCATAAATTGGTTCTAATACTTTGAATGTCAAGTAGTTTGTGGTCAGTTGTTGGATCTCCTTGATCTTAAAAAACCAAATCAAACAATAAAGTAATGATAAAAAACTGTGTCTTTTGTAGACTTTGGTACTTTAAGCAAATGGCCATCAGTAAACAGACTACCATTCTACTTTAAGAATTTGCTTAGTAGCAAGGTTTCAAACTTGGAAGCATTCTCAGAAATCAACAAGAGACGAGTGTACGCTTATCATTTACTGTTGCATTATCAAGTCCAAGTTAGTTTCTGTGAAGTAATGACAAGAGGAAAGTGAATAATTGATAACTAACTAGGTTCAGTGAATGGGTTGCTAGAGCATTTTGCAACTTTCAAAGAACACAAATTTGGAGGAATAAATATTAAATTTTGGAACATAAAAAATATCCAGGAAGAGCTTCCCACTTACTTCCGTTCAGAGTTCTTTACTGAAAGTTAAAAAATTAAAATCAAACTTTCCCTCTTCAGGAAAAGCCAAAAGACGTCCATAACAAAACGTCATTGTGTCGTTTTGTAAATGTTGGTTAGCCTTGTCTTCAAATGTGCAGTAAAAGCAATTTTCTGAATAAGGGAGTACTAAGATGGCCCTCATAAGGTTGACAGATGATTTCTAGGTGACTCATCCGGTGCATTTTATATGACAAGGGTGATGTTTGGAATGTAAAATTTCAAAATAAATAGTGAAGCAACAAGTTGTCTGGTAAAGACTCTGGTTGGATATTCTAAAACTATTAGATAACGATTCTGCTTAGATAAACAAAATTTTTTGTTTTAATTCAGAAATCACTCATCCATAATTGTTACACAAGAATTGAACTTAGACTATGAAATTAAAAAAAGCAATCACTGTCATGAAACGGGTGTCACGAATATCATCACGCTGAGATGAATTTCTGACTGATCCCTGAGTAAAGTTTTATTTAATAAGTACGGATTATTTAATAAGCTGACCAACAAAGATGGATAGAATTTGTTCTTCCCAAGTGGCAAAGTAAAAGTAATGAATTGCGTTCACGAAAATGCAAAGTCGTCATGTGCGTCAAACATATTCAAGAAGAAGCCCAAAACATTCTGCGTGAAAAGACAAACTTGTTCTCGCAAGAAAACGGAACTATTACCCGATGAAGCAGAAGTTTAGTCCATAATTTATGAGTTATTCTGCGAATGGCTTTAAGTAGGCAAATGTCGATAGAAAGCATTTCTCGTACGGACACAATTTTCAGTGATTTCGTCTGCTTTTACTTGTTCTTTTTGTAAAATGCCTTTGTGTGGCATATAATCTAAAGTTAGGCATGCAGGACAGAACAGTATAAAGAGATAACAAGCCAACACTGTGTCACAACAGTAAACATATGGGAATTAACTGCTCAAATTCAGTTAAAGATGCTATTTTGACACAGTATAAATATATATATATATATACATAAGTAAACGGAATTAAAATGATTCCAAGGTTCATAAAGAGCATTATTCAGATGATAAATGGTTTCAGTTGATCCTCCCAGGATAGAGCTGCCTGATGTTAGCCTCCCTCTGATTTGTGGATAAGGAAACGACTACCATCCAGGTGGTTAGCTCTGAATAATGCAGACCCATGCCTACCAAATAAGCGGCCGCAAACAAGCAAGGGCAGTGTCGACAGCGTGGCAAGCGAAAGCCCACTGCTTTCGCCATGAAGTGGCGCGTTTGGCCCGCCAGCCAAACAAGGCCATTGTTCCTTGTCGTGTTTTGCCGATTAGCCAAGGTTTTCCTTAAGAGGGGTGTAAACCGATCAACTGGCAACCGAGTCATCTGGAATGATTCTGTTGCACTTTGGAAAGCGCTGGGTTGCACAAAGGCTAGAGTTGCATCCATGTGTAAAAAGGCTGTGGATAGGGCAACCGAGAAGTGCAGCAGCCTCAAAACAGACACTATTTTTCTGAGTAAGATACTCGTTCTACGTGGGGTTTAGTGGCCTGGCCACAAATTGTGCATGCTTTCTCAAGGTCAAATGTTTCGCATTTTTTTGCATGTGCTGGATAAGGCTGAAAAAAGAAACTCGGTCTCGGTTAATGATTCCTGCCTTCCTGGTTGGAGCTCAAGAGATAAGGACTGGTGTTGTTTGCAGACAGTGTGAGATATGGTTCAAAACCAAAGTCAGTGGTACAAATATTGCATGGTTTGCCTTTAGAACTTACTCCCCTTAAAACCGATCCGAAATAAATCGATAAATCATGCACTGAGTAAGGTTAGAATGCAAAAATCAGTTGGTGTTTTGACTTACAATTATTAATTTTTCTTTTTTCCCGCAGTTCCGTTTATAGGTTATTACATTAGCGCACTGCCTGTTTCCATTCTAGTGAATGCTCACTCTCTGTAAATGTGCGTTGGTCTTCAGGAAAAACGCAGTCATTTAGGACCATTGAAATTCACTTAACTGGCAATATATAGGTGTAAACAGACTGAAACTAAATGATCACGAAAATTCTGTTCGGATCTTTTTGAATTTATTACCGCCATTGATTAAAGTATCACAAATAACAAAATATTTGCACTTTTTGCGGAACAATCGCCCTACATTGTTTCATAGATATAATTGTTGCAACTTTTGCGTGTGGTGTTTTCTCGACTACAACTGTTAAAAATGAAATCACACTTCGGAACGGGGTAAGTCCTTCTGTGTACAAAAGTTCCGTGATTATAGTTATGAAACATCAACTGATGTAGTGCAGCAATCAATCAAAGTGTTTTAGGTGCTTTAGTTTTTATTGGGAAAAATGGTTCTTACCGGCCGTAAGCCCCTTCTAACTTGCCGATCTGTAATGTTAATGGGATCGTTTTTCGACCCTTTTAAAATTATTCCTTTGACTAGGCGGTGTACCTCAAAGATGAAAACCATCAACTATCCTTTTCCAACGGGTCAGATTCAGGCATGACGGGCAAACAACATCAAAACTTACTATGTATCGCCGTATCTTCTTCTGCGCGAATTAGGACATGACCAGCCACTTCATCTCTTGGCTCAAAGACTGCTAATTCATTTTCCAAATGAATCTCGATGTTGTAAACTTTTGACAGGTCGCACCCCATGCTTTAGGCTTCCTTGTAGTCGGCAAGTGATTTAGCCCATACTGACGCGCGACAACCAGTATTCGCATACATAGAGAGCGCGATCATGACCAACGTTGAATTGAAGGGCTTAAACAAATTCAGCTTGATTCAACTTACAACAGTAGCAGCTTCCTTATAGTCATAAATTCAGGGCTTTTTCAGTTTTTTGCAGGTAATTTGGATACCCTCAATATTTCAAAATAATCCTAAGTTCTCCTCTCGAAGCTGTTATTTACACTAGAAACAACAAAAGCAAAATAAAAATTTCATTTGTGTATTCCGATTATGCATCCAAAAAAGAAAATTAAGTAACGTAGCAAAGGGGTCGGTGGCTTTTTGAAATTTGCAAGGATGGGTCAAGTCGTATGGTCCTTATTTAGACCTAGTATGCAGACCGAATGCCGATTGTTTTTCTGGACAGCTGTCTCCTATGTAAGCCTCACACTCATTTCTGACCACTATGGTGGGTTGGTCATTGAATGGTTGCGCCTAGTGTTCATTACATATATTTGTTTCCTGGGAATTATCCATGCTCATTGCATTCGCCCTTGTTTGATATCTTAAGAACTACGTTATGGTTATCAGCGTCTCAGTGCTATATTGTGAGGACGTTGTGCGACGGGTGGATTCCACATACTGCACACTCGGAGCTATACCGACAAACCGGCTGCATTTTGCTGTGTGTGATTTGTGGCAGTGGAGAGGATCCGGGTGCTTTCGCTACGCAGATTTCGGACTTATTGCTAACGAATCGCCTGATTAAACTTGTCAATAAAGAGAGAAACTTAAAACAGACTTGAAACGTGAACATCCATATGGAGGTTGAACACCAGCGTCTCTTTCGTTTTATGATATTTTTCAAAAAATCAGTTTTTTGCGAGCTACTACCACCGGGCAAAGTGACCAAGGGTGTTACTCAGATATATATGAACGCAGGACTAGAGTTGAACATATGTGTATATGTATTGGCATGTTTCTCGAGAGGCATGCTTGGTTGCATGATCAAATGTTACACGGATATTATAACCTGCATAAAATAAGTAAGTACACGGGTGGGAACAAAATGAGGAGAAACAGCAAGAATGACATTCCAAGAGGAACAGTGTGTTTATGCGAACCAATGATGCGTATCACGAGCGCAAGTTTCAATTGAGGGATAGCGGCAGGTGTCGAGATATGTCCGCAGTAGTCGGGTTTAACGAGTCTGTAAAATGAGCATGAGTGTTAAATTGAGATGAAGAAAGTTTCCAAAGACCATGAGTGCAGGGTTAAAATTGTAACCGCTAAATCACTGCATGACAGTAATACAATTTGTACATGTTGGATTATGCAGTAGTTTCATCGATTTCACGATGTGCAAAATTTTTCTAATGAGCGTCGTTTTCTCGGTTAGTAACGTGAACCAAATAAAAATTCATCAATTAAAGACCTTCGTGTCACTTTCGCCTAAAACCCTTGGTTTGTTTGATTCATTTCTCGCCTTTTGGGTGAAGATGATCCCCCAGAAAAATGCCATGTCCCGGTCAACCACGCGGTACTTACACATTTATTCTGGTTTAATTACCTATTTTAGTCTTAATTAGGACAACTGTTTTCCTGCTTCTTTTGCTGATCAGACAAAATTCTTAAATTTTCAGGAAACATGTGGGGATACACACTTAAATTTTTCCAAACAACTCGAGGCCGTGCTTGCCAGCGACGGGCTGGATAAACCTCGTAAATGGTAACGTGATGACATGGCAATCGAGTTCGTTCCCTACCAGTGGGTGTTAACTAGTTCAAAAGTTCTGCGCAGCTTATCTGCGAAGAAACCTCAAGGATGCCCCTTAGTTTTCCGCCGGTCTGGAAAATGGGGATCTCGGGTTCGAGGTATCTTGATAATTACTTAGAAGAACTGCTCAGTTTTAATAAGGATACGTGAGACACGGTAATACATGGTGCACATAAAAATGCTTGAACCGTCCTTTGCATTCGAATGCTTAACTTTTGCAGTCGGTTGCCGTAGAATATTGGTGAAGCATGATGGTTTTATTAGAAAGGAGTGTTTATGCGGTACAGTAGGGGATTTTCACTTGGCACTTGGTAGTGAGCTGTCCTCTAATTGGCGGGATCAGTTGAAAACCGTAGGACAAATGGGAAAACAAACAAGAATGTGTTTATTTAGTTAGCCCAGCGTTTCCTCTCATCAGACGGAAACCTGAATGATCGTTCAATGGAGCAAAACGGTGACTGTAATAGGACCAAAGTGAAAGCATCGAAGCTAAATCGGATGCTGCTAATTACGGTTGTTGTATATGAAGTCCGTGAAGATAAGTTACTCATGCTATTTCTGTTGAATAAAGTGTCTGTTTGTGGAGTACCAAATACCGATTAGTTAGTAAAAGACAAAAGTGTAAAACTCCTCAAAAGACGAAAATATTCATGCAATTGCTGATGCTCATGTACGCAGGCTCTTCCTTGCTGTCAGCCGCAAAGTCCGTCTTGAATTCCACATCGACGGCGGAGAAAAATTGATGAGGTTAATTAGTTTTTGTACAAACAATCCGGGCCATTTTTCTGTCGTTTAGTGTCGGCAGCTGCTATCAGGTGGACCACATGTCTTCTCTTTTACAATTCACACAATCTTAGTTGGCAATTTCTAATCTTCTAGCAATCATGAAATCGGGCACATGAATTACGAACTGATTTCGCTTTGTTAGCACATCAGCAGCACGCCACCAAGGGCAGTCCAGCATGATCCTTGACCTTTGAATCTCTTCTTGGTAGGTAAAGTCTTCGTACAATCAATCACCGCGGCCAACTCTATCACCATAATTTAGACCATATACTCAGCATCTCACCCAGCCAGCAAAGACAACTTTATGCGCCCAGAGTAACTTTCAGCCCAGTTTTATCCCACAAACATCATATTTTGCCATATGGTTTTGTCCAAGATAAAGAATAAGTCACTACATGGCACCGCAAAACTGCCTGCACTTCCTCACATGTTCGTCCGTTTTTCGACTCTTGTCTGCTCACCTTAACCGTCTGTTGCGACGCATTCCAGATTCTTCATCTCCTCTCCTCCCTCGTTTTCATGCCTGCCTTCTGTTCGCAGCCCAAATATTCAATTCCCTGACCGGCCCTAGAAAATGCAATCCGGGCAACCAAAAATGCTAACATCGCTCCGTAGCATCCATCCAGTTCTTCTGTAATCATGCTGTTCGATGTTGGCCCGGTCGCCGCCCATGTATTACCACAAACAAATACCGCGCATTATCAGTAACAAAGTAAAACAGTCGAGATACCGCCTCCGGAACGCAAGCGTGCCCCTAGGTCCCTGTGAAATACATAGAGTCCCCTGAACTTCATTGCATCTCGCTGTCCCAAACCTCAGGCGCAGGAGACTACAGGGTTCTTTCCAAGCTCCCTCTTCACAAACTCGTCTAGGAATTCTACAATCTAGCGCCCTGACGAGAAACCAGTGAGCATAGAACTGTATCGTTAGTCACCAGTAACTTACGCATACCGCCTTCATTATTCCGCATCAACTTCAGCTGCGGCTGTCCACCCGTACATTTAGGAAACCCGTCCCCTCCAAAAAGAAACCAGCGACACTTCGTGAAAAGCTGTAATCGCCGATCGTCGCACCTAGGACTATAAAAACACTACCATCAATCACACGCCCATCACATATGTCTGTTTACCACTAGCTTTTATAGAATCCAAATGGCTTTTCCTCTCTGAGTCATCTTCTGTTAGTCCATCTTTCTCCACCTCTCATAACATGACTTGCCCATCCTCGTCATTTTGCGTTATCATATACGTTGGATCAGTATTGGTAATTGCTTTACTTTATCCTTTTAGGGTTTCTGCTTTTCACACCAACCTGTCCTTTCTTGATGTTCTTGACCGTTAGATTCATTCCATGAAGCCCCAGTTCATTGTGCACAAAACAAAACAAACTCTTGAATTTGCTATTCTTTTTATGTGATGAAGTATTCTTTGAACTTTTTCGATTGTACAATAGTTTTTCTACAAGGTGTGCAGCGAGTAGTCACTTCATCCTCTGCTGACATTCTTAATACTTGTGTACTACCAGCATCTTACTGTGTTGTTCATGTAATCTTTGTCGTCCAATTTTGGTTGCGCCTCACAGCATGCGACTTGAGAATCAAGAGATGTACGTATTATTATTTTGAGGCCTGATGTAGTTCGTTTGCTTATTGTGTAAATAATGGCGTCGGACAATAAATTGGCCTAGCGGAATTTGTGACAAATTGATACACGTTGAGCCAAAAGAGGTTCGAAGCGTTCAAGCGATGGTAGAAACCACAGCATGATATTTATTAATTACTGAATTTACGATATTCGACGGCTGCTTCCGATCCTATCAGGGATGCCCGCCGTCCGCCTGGCACTATCTCATGGATTATGCGTGAGAATGTTATTTCATTTTCCCTTTCTGAAAAGTGAAAAGTAAATTGACAATGAGAATATTATTAGCAAAGTCCATATATTTCCCTATTCGCCCAAGATATTGCATTTTTACAAACCTGGTATGGGTTTGGTTCGGGGAACCAGATATCAAATGGGGCGTCACTACTAAGACTATTCGAGAAGCATACATAGAAACCAGATTAAAGTCTCTAATCCGACATAGATGACATAAGTGAGAACGTCAACACTCCAGAATATTCAGTGTACTTGCGTACCACAGACAAGAAATACCACCAGAGGACTGCGAAAAAGTCGGGATTTGGCAAAAATCCTCGAATCCCGAGGGTTTTATGTAAGGGACATGAAATTCGAGCTAAGACAAAAAACAAACGAAACCATTATGATCCAATGGGACTTGGTCGAAGCCGAGGGAGAACCCGGACGATGCCCACAGGAGCGCGGCATTTGGTGACAATAATCGGCTGACATTATCTTCAGATGAAGCTAAGGGAACGCGGTCAACGCAATTCCAAAGTGTTTGCACGATATGCTTTTACCAGCTACTTTGCACGGTAGGGCCCTCGAGCCCGCATAAATTCTAACTGCACTCATGCAATGTGCGGCAAGCTGCACTGGAAGCAGCACTGGATAAAAAGGCCAGTTCGTCTAAGAAGTTGATGCACTTGTCTTAAATGCTCACCTTGGTTTTGTCTTTGACATTAGGATTTCGCCTTAGCTTGTGAAAGGGGACGAGAATTTAAATTCTTGCGCAGGTCCTTTCATTGGCGGTGGTTACTTTGGTTTAATTCAGCCGTAATTGGTCTTCCGAGTACGAGTACCCAGGCAATTAGTGGGTTGAACGGAACCGGTAATTGGGCGTCGAGCTTGTCTCACAGCGTCGTGGCGGAAGCGGATAGCTGGTATATGTGGTTGGCAGGGTTGGTCGTGAAAATGCTTTAGATTGCACGCATACCCCCTGATAGCCGATGAATAGGAATTTTGCCCATTTGCGGGTGTGGAATGAAACACGTTGACGCCGTCTGTAATGCGATCTTGTCGGTATTACGGTGGATAATTAGGGGATGTAAAAGATGGTTAGATACCTGAAGATGGGCAGACCGTCAAGTCGGATGGGGAAGTGATAACTTTGCCTCGTTTGTAAGCGTTTCGTGGGTGCATAGTTCTGCATCTAAATGCCGGAAGGACGGATTCTGATGGCGACGGAGCTGTAGTTACTGGCCTTCTGGCTTTTTCAATCCTTATGAAATGCATTACTAACTCAGTCCTTGATGGCATGGTCCTTATTAGTAACGTGCATCTCGGGCACATTTTGAGGTCGCCAAATTTATTATCTGCAGTTACTTGAGATGGCAGTTGGCACAGATTTCATAAGCTATTCTTTGGAACAATTCGGAAACTGGGCCGTTTTTCTGGGTTTTGCCAGGGAATGTGAATCCATCAACTGAAGGCCAATTCTAGCCTAAACTATTAATGATCCCGCCGCAGTGGTTGCGTGCAGTAAGTGGTCATCAAGTTTAGATTCATTGTGCCATCCAGGATTATGCGTATTTGGAACCGATAATGCTTAGTCCGAGCAAGAAGCCACTAATGTTAAGAGAAGGACTGTAGATGTCGAAAGATGTGTGGCTGCCCCTGCGCGAGGCATTGGTCAGAGCACTTTCGCAGCAGATACGTCTATTCTTACTTAACAGCACAGACCCGTTCGCCAATTTACGTCGGTCAAGTGATTCAGTAGTTCCTTTAGTAGTTCACGGATTCAGTTAATTATGTCTGCCGAGCTTCCAGTGCCTACTCACATCATTTGGTTAAAGTATTCTCCGACCTGGATGTGGAGAATGCGCCAATCCGGAAATTCATATTAGCTGTCATTATTTAATGACCAAACACTGTTTTCCACTGTTCATGGAATAAGGGATAGTGTACTACACTTCGTGCAGCAGTAGATGGCGGCAAATTCCGTATCCAATTTTGCATATTTTCTTCTAGCTTCTAGCTGAACGCACCCTGGAGGCACCATGAATTAAATCAACAATAACTGATTTGCAGCATAAATCCGCGGCGTAATGTTAAGCACAGTTATATTAATAGTATGTACTTGTGTGTTGTTGAAGGTTATGCTCGACGCATGAGCAAAAGCTTTCATAAAAGTGACAGCCAAGCCACGTGGATTAACCCGTTTACCCACTTGGGTTTCTCGCGAAGCACACTTTGAGTCACGATAAAAGCCTGTAATGTGACACCCACGAAAACTGCACAAAATTCAATATCCAGTATGGACAAACCGTCCAACAAGACTGTACAGGATTCAGTGGGGCTTCATTGGAATTAAATGGTTTCAAAACCAAAAGTATTTTCCCTCGGTCTTACCCAGTGGTTGAGCCCTATCTACAACATACACTATCGCGCGTCTTTTGCTTTTACGATTTTCTAAAAATTTGTCGACTTTTTTCGTTAATAAGTCTTGGGTGCTAGATACGTATATGGAGACAATATCAAGCCGCTCCGTCTTATCTTGATGTTGATTGCTTTTACACCTTCAGTATTCGTTCGTTTTGAAATTGGGCAAAAAGCTTGTAATTTTAACTCCGTCTGCTACCCTTTCAATTCGTGTAACTTTCGGCAGACCCCAAAATTGGTCTTATTCCCTGCCTCCTGAATCCAACACCAAATTCTCAAATGCTTCGTAATTTGAGAAAACACAAGTGGAAAAACAAGCTTGTTTTCAGTGATTCGTACTCATGCCATTACATCACTATATATATATATCTTGACAAAATATTTTCACCATAGGCAAGAATTGGATTAGTCATATACACCAATATATGGTTGGGGGAGGTGATTTGTGGTGTTAATGTTGTGTTTGTTGTCTAGGGTTTGTAGTGGGGACGGGGGGGTGGGCCAGGGAGTTGAAGCCGCAACCACAATTGTGTATTTTGAGAACAAAGAGTGTAGGATGTGACAGACGGACTTGGGCGACAAGCTTCGGCATGCTCAAGGGGCGACACTTTGCCAACCTGGATAATGGTTTGACCTCTGGACTTATCATGCAGGTCCGGAAAGATGTGCGTCACAATCTCGCGGTGCGGTTAGTCCTGTTCTAGATGTTAAAACGACTGCCCTATTTAAGTGACTTAACATTGGTTTCCAGTGCCCAACCACGCGGGTGCGTGCTCCAGCGGATGCTTTCAGAGCACTCGTCCTGGTCGTGCGGCCGATGTACATCTGTCCCACAGGAAACATGTGAATAGAATAGATCACAAAACGAGGCTGGGAAAATCAGGGACTATGTCTTTCAATCATAATGACACTACGAGGCGGCATTTTGAACAGGAATACAAGCTTGCGCTTGGCTGTAGAATGTCTTTATTGATAGCGCTAGTCAGCTTCGTCGTGCCTATATTCTGCTAAGCGTGTCAGCCTTTTGAATGGCAGAGAAATGTGTAACTGGCTTTTCTCTCGCGCCGATCGCCCCTCCCATGAAATTGCCTGTTCTGTCTCCCAAAATCTTGTCGATAGTCTAATTGGAAAACCATTTTTCAGTGAAATATACTCTTTTGAGCGTCTGCAGTTCAGCTTCAAGAAAATCTTCTGTATATATTCTTTTTGTCCTGGCAATCAGACATCTAATTAAGTTCTCTATGCAATTAAGAGGTACAAAGCTGTGAAAGTGAATGTATTGCCGCATTCCATGAGGCTTTTCCCTGTAGTAACATGATCGCCCGAATTGAGA
>LUCM01002205.1:0-12594 GCA_008360955.1 Fasciolopsis buskii | reverse complement strand
GTCACCATCTAGTAAAAAGCAGACAAATATAGGAAGAAACCTCGTGAGCGCTCTATGAAAATGACTAAATTGAAAGTACCTGCCTCATGGTGAAAGCAAATACAATGAATTCTTCAGGCTTGAACAACCCCAAAATACTCCACCCTGAGCGGGACAGCCAAAGACAATGTAAGCAACCCGAGCATCTATAGTCATCCGAGGCGAACGATTAAGAAATATTAGGCCGTAACAAAACAGACTGCCCGTGAATACACCAAATGACCGAGGAATAATGACAGCCAGAGAACGCAGGAAAAAATAAAGGAGGACAATGTATCCTGCGGGACATAGAGGGCTATCGGAAAGAACGTCATTTGGAGGAATTTGGGATGATGCAGGAAAATTAAATGACGGAGGTCAGCAATTTTCAACAAATCATGATATTACTCCGGCTGCCAAAATTCCTCGGATTAGTAGGTGGCCAACAACAGGATTTGGCATTGGCTTTCCCTTCTTGCTTACTCCTCGGTGACACCTGAGTTTGAGGGGCTTTCAGTAGCACACCAACTCTCCTTCCATCTCAGAACCCCACATTCTAGTCTCTATGCCGAACGCTAGTGACCCCGCAAACTGAAACTGTCGAAGCCAGGCAATGAGAATGGACCTTCCAATCTTCTGTCATTCCTAGAGGCCATTGATCTTGGTTCACTCTTTCTCAGGCTCCCAGATTTACGTCATCCTTTTTGAAATTACGCTGCTCACTCAACTACATATGTCTGGACTGGAGGGTCGGTTGGTATTCCTTCAACCACGTTTGCCAAAAAGTCAGCCGGATGGTTTACACGCTTTCAGCAGCGTACGCAATTGCAACCGCTGCCACCATCCACCGGTAGGCCGCTGCTGCCTTCAAACATAGGCAAGCTGTTCGGTTCCAGTGGCGGCTGGTACTCGGCATCGGATGGCATTGATGCTAGTAATCTTCGTCCAGAATAGTTTCGACCTTTTCATGATACTGGCCTAAGGTCTCCCCGACCACCACCTGATCTCGGATGAACACAGAAGGCGGCCTCGAAACCGATCTAATCATGTGCTCCTGGACCTCGCCTATGTCAACAGGGGAGGAGGGTTGATGAACTTCCACTGAATTTACCTGCCAACAAGTAGTCTCTATTTCTTCTTTGGTCTTGCGGACCACACTCTTTTTCGGATGTGAGACAGATGATGATTTTGGTGCTATTGTAGTCCTCTATTTCACTTGATACCCCTCGTCTACCTACGGACCTCATCAAGGGCACGATAAACGAATCAATATCCAGCTTAATTGTTTCCTTCGGATGAACCGCACGGGTTTGTAAGCAGGTAGACAAACAACCACACCTCTTCTCCCACTTCCGGCCGTCTCGAAAATGTATAGGCAAAGTTATTCACTCCCACGGGGAGGTGTTCCACCGCCCAACACAGTGGCACCGGGGCCATTGTTTAGCGACCATCCGAGGCCATCATTTTGGGACAAGCTGCACGCCACTTGCTCTCTGCAATCCGATGCTGCGCTCTAGTGGCTTTTGTGACGCGCGAGGTTCCAATGTGACCCTGGACACTGTGGCAATGGGTAAATACTAGGTCTGCTATTGGATGAGGATTGGGTATGATAATTAAGTGTTTATGACCCGCTGGGTAACTTGCGTGTGCTAGTCTATGCCTGACGCGGGTTGCTACCAACCCTCTGATTTAGCCTCCACCACAAGTGTTTTTCCCCAACTTCTTAACGGCATCACGCCGTCCAACGCCTTTTGTGCCATCCTACTTATACTGAGCCTTCCTTGGCCTGTTTCTTCAGGCGAAAAGTTGCCGACCCTTCCTGTTCCGTCGTTTTCGGGGGAATGCATGGTACGGATGAAGGTCGAAAATTTATTCGGCTGCTCCAAACCTCTCTGCAGTCTTGACCAACAGGAAAGCAGCCACTAAAGATGCCACAAAATAAAAGATTTAATTGCAGATCATGTCGTTTCAATTTCTATTCCGTTTGGGGCACACTGGATGTAGACAAGCGGGAGGAGTGTGTGACTGTGCAGGGCTACATGGCCAGATCATCAAATTCCTGAATACTTTTATCGGACGACTCTCTTAATGCTTGACCGGAAACTGCCTTCTGACTGGAAGTGTCTTCACTGTGACGCTGTGACATATTGGAGGATGACGCCTCTTCTGTTGGCCACGAAGTCACAAAATGAAGCCATGTTTTGGCTGTGCGGTGAAAAAATAGTTGAGTCTGCCCGGTACCGGAGCCTCTAGAATGTGGTGGGTGAAGTATCCCTTACCAAATCCTCAAACATGATCCCGCAGACCTCCGCTGACAGCTCAAACTGAGGTATGGTTCCAAGTTTTAGGTGAAACCCTTTACTTATTTGTTAGCATGACACTGTATTGTGAATTATTTACGGGCATTTGCCAGGCGAATATCTCGACAGCCTACCCGCTCTCTGATACGTCCAAAAACACTTTCAACTCCTGTGACCCAAAGTACTCTGGTTCACTTAATACGATTTTCGTACACTCAAATACCCAAAGTTTCTCAAAATCGTGACCCGTCCCTCTCAGGCAACAACATCCGGCCGATTTAAGGTTGATCCCAACCTAGGCCTCATTTACAAAACTTCTGAGGCATTTGCCTCGCGAAGAGGCACAACAAAGTAACAAACCCCAGTGGATTAAACACTGGGGACACGGTCGAGAGAACTTCCCACGTGATAGTATGTTTTTCCGCTGTCTTTAAGTGAAAGGTAAACTCCTCACTAATTTTGTCTCATGATACTCCTAGGGCCCTCTTTGATGCCGCCAAAGCTAAATGGAGCGACCCCCCACCGACAAATGCCGCTGTTACCTTTGGTTAATTGATGGTTCCTTGTCAAGGTCGGAGGCTTCTCTGAGGTACCTCGTAAACGTGGTGGCCTCGACATCAGTGGCGCAAGATGGTGGGCGATCGTCAGCGCAGAAGCCAGCCATTATTTTCTGAGGCACTGCTTTTTCCTAGCTGATGCCAAACAATTAGGCAGTTTTGCGCAAAGCGCAGTTGGCACAAAAAGGGTATGATCTTGCTCCGAGCGGATGTACGGTCAATTGACGCTCAAGATGTTCCATTTACAAATACCCTTTTGGCCACCATGGAAATCGAAACACTGCCCCATCGCTCTCAGGCGCTTGCATCTGCATGAGCATCTCGTCCACGTCGACTACAACATCAATTAGTTCATTTCGAAACCACATTAATAACCGTGATAGGTTTTCCTTTGTGAACAGGATCTGGTAAAACGTAGTTTACTGGCTGTTCACGGTGCTTGGCAGCGCAGCCCAAGAACGCAGATTCTTCGGCTTTTTGGGGTTAACCACTGCATGTTGAGGTAGATGCCACGAAAGCTGACAGTCGTGCTTTAACTGATGCACTAGCAGCTGTAGCGTACGCCTTTTCGATGGACTTTTACACGGATTGCAATGGCCTTGCACGGTAATTTTTATTTATTTCCAGCTTACGGGGCAAGTGGTGTAGCCTCCTTAGCGCGGTTACTTGGTTTCAGTGCTCTATTTTAGTTTCATCCCTCCATGAGGTACGAAATACGATAAGGATGTCCACAAACTCAGTACCTACCTCTACCGCAGCAATGGCCTTCAAAAGCTTTATTGAATGAGCCTTTTCTAACGACCGTATGTCCGAAAAATCTATTTCGTACATCTCCGCTAATTGCTGAGCTGATCGAATATCCCCAGTGGTCACGCAGCTGACTGGCCTAGACTCACGGGAAGCGAGGCTGGTCCGGCCGAAGATCAGCCATCCCAACAGGTTGCGCAGTGTGTAGGTGATCTTTCCGCCGCTAGTCCCTATTTCGGAATCCACTGGGCTTTTGAGCCGTCACAGTCAAAGAAACTAGAAATTCTCCCAAGATTTTTTCAATCGAAACGTCCGCTAAGTGTGGCCAGTGTTTAGCCCTTTCCGAAATCCTTCCTGGCGGCCGCACTGTCAGAACCTCTCCATCAGCAACGGCAGTTTGGATGCTTGCGGATTACTTTTTGTCCATTGGCAATGCTTAAAATGAGCCACTCACCGATTTGATCCTTGTAGTCCCACTGAAGGCTTCTATTGTCGAAGGCTTTCTTTGTTTGTCAAGCCCGACCGGGCTAGCGCGTCCGAACTGATTAGGAGCGTATCAGGCCCATTAATTATCAATACGCAGCTTAGTACCTTTCCGTCCGCGGATCTCAGGTTAACGGGAATTATACCCAGTGATCCGTGGTCACTTTGAAACTTTGTTGATCTCCAATGCCTTTCACCGATTATTTCAGTTTGTTGGTGGGGTCTCGGGTTGATCGTGCGCAGTAGCCGATGTCGGACTCCATGTCGGCTGCAACGCACCCGATTTTGCTACTGCACTCTTTTGCTCGGCGGCTGCTTCTGAGAAAACAAAGCATAAACCCAGTCTTCGGGCTTTTTCCCACTAAGCCAATAGTTCTAGTCCCAGGAATGTGCGGCATGTTGCCACATAGTGCTTTTAATTAAGCTAAACGCACTGCAATGCGCGCACATCAGTGACATCCACCGTGAGGGCACTCTGAGGCTTGTATCAGAGTGATGGATGTTACGCCCCAGCGAGATCCAATCGGAGCCGAGGTTCGTCTTGATCTTCTCCTCTTAATGAACAAAACGATTCAGAGCCATTCCCACTATATATTACGAGAACTTGGCCAGGTCTCTAAACCTCGTTTCAGTCCAGTTCTGGATTAGTCTGTTTACGTTCTCTGTCCACTTCATTTGTAGGGATATGGTAGTCCCTTTACTAATGTTGTAGGAAAATTATGGCTAGCGGTTTGTTTCATCTGTTTTAGAACAATCTTGCAGCTTGGCGTGCTCCCTGCTAAACCAGAAAGCACACTGGCACTTACTCGACTCTTTCTGATGCTCTCAAATAACCCACCCAACAGCGAACGGTCACTTCGTAAGGGCTCCTCAAAACATAAATTAAAATCCACACACTAAGTTTACCCAAATTTTGGTGGCAAAATAGCAATATTCTATTGTCGCTTTTGCATTTGCAGTAGGTTGGTGCAGCACATACAGCAAACGCTGAAAACTATCACACGGTTTCTCTGCCAAGCAAGTTTGGAATTGTCTTATGGACTTACAATAAACAGTTAGGCATCCGTCAAACTAAAACTGCTCAGCTCCTGACAGATCCACACTGAACGAGAATTTAGGTGGAGTATACATCGGTAATGCGTTGGTACTATCAAACCTTGTGTTTTCTTGCAGCAGTTTCAATACAGCACTATAGCAGAGATATTCATCAGTTAATAAGGCATTATTACAACAAATGCAACTTTTGAAAACACGAAAACAACTTCAGGCAAAACAGCACCCCCGAGAAAAATTATTACCAACCCTTTGTACGAAAACAGTCATACACAGCTGGTTCTCAAAACGCTACCAAGAAAGGCTGTAAGGCCCGTTACATTCGCGCCAGCTCCTTTGATCTGCGGCCCAGAAGGAATCCATTTATGCCCATAAAGTCCATGAGTTAACACCTAGCGGTTGCAGACCCAGACAATTCGATGTGTCTCCGCACTTTTTAGCCTCCACCCAAAAGCACCCAACCTAGACTTCCCCAGTCCAACGTCACCTAGTTCCATCGGGCTCAGACACCCACTCAACTCAAACTCACTCCATAGTACGGTCAACAAACCCGGTTCCTCTATTTTTACTTCACTTCGCCTTGTTCTCACGGACCAAAAGCCCCAAATTGCTACTGAAATGCTTGACGCCAAGGACAGAAATAATTTGCCCATTGGAGATTCCGCTACCCTACCCATTAGGATTTCAAGCAGGGTATGCAAACCTAGCCCATCTAATAACATTTTCCTCCAGATCATAAATAGCAGCACAGTGCTATTTCCTGTCCTTTTTGACCACACTACCCTCGGAGATTTGCCTTTTTGGCAGGCACGCCTAAATCAGTTAGACCTCAACCTCTTTGCTTCAGCACAAACAAAAACTCATGACATTAAAAACATTTATCACGACATCACCCAAAGAGTTTCCTTAACCGCCATACCCGCTATCCTGATTACTCCCCCAGAACTTATATTGATTTCCTCATTGCTGACCCGCCACTTATTCTTTAAATGTCGGCATTGGCCATAAGAATTTCGGGACGATGCATCTTTTTGTGGGTTACCTTTGAGTGGCCACATCCAGCCAGTAAATATAATGCTGAAGTTAGTCGGCCTACGGCTAATATCCAACTTTCTTGGGCTGAGTCTGGAAGCTACCAACAAACAAGAATTTAGCCCTTATAATATCAAAGCACCTACAGATGTGCCCCTAACGTTGCGAAGATATCTTTCAGTTTACCCGACCCTCCCTTCAGTCACAATGCACCACAGGTTCCTCAATCGCCAACAAACGCGCGCTGCTTATCTGCTATACCGACCAACAGCTTATGAAACAAGGGTAATAACAGGTAGTCCTCAAACGGCCCAACCACCAAAATCCTTCACATACTGCCCGCATTAAAATGACTTTTCACCCCAAATCGAATCCTACAAATCTGGTGATATATACTCAGGTCGTTTACCTTCACATGCCAGTATTACTCAGCCATTCCCAAGCATGCCTTGCGTTAAATAAAGAGCACGCTCTGAGTTATGATTCCATTCGAATCATTAGGACGCGACTAACCAATAACGCACCCCACAGAGACATTGCTGTAGTTGGCGACAATACTTTCAGGAAGGACAGGGTGAATAAGCTCCAGCTAGGCTGTCTCGCATACGCAAGAGACTCCCTTTCTGCCTAATGGTACAATCATCCTACTTTCGGTGGCCTGCAAGATTCTATCCGGCTGGCTGTGGCAATCGGGTCTCAGAACTTTCTGGTCAGTTATATCCACCGCTCCCTAGAATACATCAGAATTCATACTACCGACTGTTGCACTTAACGCCGCCGACCTTCCAGATCCTAAGCTGGTAGCAGGCGGCCCCAACTCGCCTGGATTTGCCGAGCATCTTTCTTTTCCCAAAAATATTTTTTTCAAGTTTGCTTCCCGTGTAGAACCAAGAGGGCGGACACAGAATGTTGCACCACCCACAAGGGCCAACAGCATTCTTGACCGTGTCTTTGAAGCTGCTGTTACCCAGGCGCGCGTGTTCATAGATAACAAACCAAAATTGTGAATCTCCAGCTTTTTCGTCCGTTATCTCCCCCTAAACTTCTATCAAATCACACCACAGAGCCTCATGGGATCGCCTCCACTCAATAGTTCGTGACCAAAATTTTTATAATTCCTTCCACTTGGCGTATCTCGAACCGGCCGCCAAACAATTCTAAGCAACTCCGGGTCACTCTCTTGGTCTAATCAGCCCAATCCATTGTGGCATAATCCTAAAAGCGTCGAGCACTCTGGACCGCCCCAAAAACCCTATTGATCATTGCGAGCAAGATTAAGGAAAACAAAAGAATTTGCTCTGATGCTAAGAATGAGCCGTCTGTCGAACCAGTTTGAGATACTTATAGATTATCTTTAAAAGGCAAAAGGAACTTCACTCTTTACACTCAAGGTTGGAGCACCGACAAAATTACCGAAAAATGACAACTTCCAGCATACTTCGGTTACCCGGCCTGTCACATTTCCAGAGGTTTGCGCAAATGACCCCCATCTTATAGGTGTCCGATTGTTCCTTCTATTCTGCGACAATCAGTGACGAAGTTTTTATACCAAGAATCCCACTAGTCTTCTCTGCATCCTCCCTCAGGTTTCCCAATCCACCCAAGTGATATTACACCAAAGCTGTCAAAAGTATGACCGTATTCCCACAGCCGACAGGATGACCCTCCACCAGCGAATACAAATATCCCCAGTAATTTTTCCTAATTTATTTAATTTCTTCTTTGATAGTGTCGATATCCTTCAACAATATTAAACTTCTGCCATTTACCCAACATACAAAGCCTTCTCAAAGCAAGAAACATCTAACTGCAGACCCATAAATCACTCCCAATTTTTCGCAGGCCTAATGGGAGGAGTATTAAAAGGCAAGTTAACAAACTACCTACCAGAATTTGACCCTATTAACGCTGGCAAAGATGGTTTCCTCCAAATTAATTCGTTTCTTGAACCTAGTGAAGAAGGCTGCCAACGACGGAAAGTCGGTGATTGCGATTTTCTTAGATATGACGGAGGCTTTTGATCGCGTGCCCTGTCGTTAGCTTCTGATGAACATCAAAACCAACGGCTTATCAGCCCTTGTGATTTGCCCTCTAGAATGCAGGCAGTGAATGTAAATGGCGCGCTATCCAACCCTATGGGCTTGGATTGCTAGTAAGGTTCTTCAATGATGAGTATTGGTTTATTACTATTTCTTTTGTGCATCAACGACGTTTTCCACATCACTGAGACTAGTATGCCTTTTATGTTGGCATATTATATGAGAATTTATCCACGATTTTACCGCGTGACATCAGCACTCCCCTAAACAAAGTAAAAAATGATATATTGTCAGTGGATCGATGGTGCTCAAGTTGGTTGGTGAGATTATAAGCTTAAAAAAGTGGCATACTCAGGCACCAATGTTGCGTCCTTAAAATATTAGTTGGCAACTAATTCCTCCTCTTCTCACAGTTTGGGGCCTGGGTTTGCATTACTTCAGAGCGTTCAACTTCTTACAGCAAGCACTGATTGGCATAGTAGAGACCAGAAGATTACCTGGGTTAGTGAAAAAAGCCTTTAAATCCTGGAATGCAAGTTGGTAATACATGAAAACCATTTACTACCTACCCTGGATTACTGCTCCCTCGTGTGTTCAACCCCGCGAAAGGGCGATGGACTGGTGAATTAGAATTTTGAAGGACATTTACAAAATGGCCTCTTGGCTACCGTTCATCCATAAACTACATGGAACGTCACATCAAACTATAATTTGATCCCTTACCGCTGCGTGAAGCTCAAACTAATCTCCTTTTTATAAGACTATTGGTAAAAACATGTGCGTCTCCCAAACTAAAATAAGGAATCACTAGTATTATGCATTTCGATGAAATGAGTTTTTGCTGTAAGTCACATGCCGAGTGTAGCACCAAGGACAACTCTACATCGGCTATTAATCCTTAAAGAATAAATTATCCAACAAAAAACATGGGTCCCCCTGCATTCCAAAACTACAAAAGTGTCAATACTAAACAATAAACAAAAAACAGTTATCAAAATGCGGGAATATTAGAGTTTGGTGGAAAGAGCTTAGAAATCAGGTCAAAGAAATTGAATGGCAATGAGCTTCATGGAAAAATATATACCGATCGAAACAAATTTAAAATAATAGTATTGTTCATCTCGAATTGCAACAGGCAAGCGAAAGGAAAGATCAACTTTGTATATTTGTGGTGCAGGGCAAATCCGAATAACGGAAATCGGAAGGGATGTGAGGATGTCTGCTGCCTTGGATTGTTTGGGTAGCACACTTGAAAGCAGAAACGGAATCTGCAGCGTAATAAATAGTTCACAAGTATACCAGTGAAAAACAAAAACTAAACAAACGGTTTTACAAGATCATACTGAGTTTCCTGGGACTGTCCTTTGGCAGTGCACCAAATGTGCTTATCAGTGGCGCAAACCGTCATCGGAGCCCAATGGCGGATGCCAAAGTACGATGGGAGTCCCAAAAAGTAAAAGCGTCACCTAATAGAAAAATTAAGCTGACAAGAAGAACCGTAAGAAAACGATAATTGGATTGAAATTAGTAAGAAGTAAGCGGAACAACGTGCAAAGCGAATAAAGTTGTCGCATTCGACATCAGTCAAGTGCCGATAGAATGCGGAAGAAGAAAGAGTAGTGCTGGAAACATTATGCTTAACCATATATAGAAAAGACGAAATTTCCATAAGAAGTGAAAGCGGTTCTTAAGTGCACTAGCCATGAATGTCATCTATGCTGCAATTTATTTTGCCGAAGATTTTGGCATTAGATGGCCTCATTGATTGGGATGTTCAGAGGGTGCGCACATCGTTACGGTGGCAGTAATGACCATGCTGCTGGAAATCCCGAAAATCATTTCATGTAGGGTACCCAAGACAATCAGCGGCGTCATTTGAGTTGACTTTGCAGTGAAGCGATTCTTGCTCGAGCT
This sequence comes from Fasciolopsis buskii, assembly GCA_008360955.1. Classification (NCBI taxonomy): domain Eukaryota; kingdom Metazoa; phylum Platyhelminthes; class Trematoda; order Plagiorchiida; family Fasciolidae; genus Fasciolopsis; species Fasciolopsis buskii. Next base: position 2,451 of record LUCM01002205.1, on the reverse strand, counting down.
CCAGATCTGACTGGCGCGACTGAAACGCCAGTGGGATTGATTGTATCTGAAACCTACGAAGTGCATTGTCGGATGTCTTCACAACTATATGCCGATGTAGCTGTAGGCCGAAAATCCCGACCCAATTCTCTAAACGATGCATCACTAAAGCACCGCCAAAGCAATTTTCTTCTCACACCTGGCTTAGGTTAGTGCTTACTACATAGATATTTTCTTCTGATTTTCACCTAGTTACTCCAAAACTGACGTTCAAAATGCCTGCCTGAACCTCTCTTTCAGATTCAGGTGACAACAACAAGGGTGGAATCATTTGATACCTCACACTGTATGATATAAAATTTCCATCCTTAATATTGTGTTCGCCATAACCCCAGCTGGGATACCTCAAAAATGCCATCTTTCTTCATTTTCCGTTGGCGGTTTGCACTCTTGTTTCAGCAAGAGCCCAATATCCAGATTCTGGGGCCAATGTCCCAAGTTTCCATATTCAATGAAAGTAATTTTACCCAAGGCCCAGATCAATTATCTCAGGATGAAAAAATAAGATTTACTTCACAGGCCGCGATAAAGGAGTACACTGCTGTTAATCTGCAGGAGTTACCAACGCTAGCATTTTCGCTTGCCCAACTCCATTTAGAAAAAGAAGGCCCACAATATGTCCCGGAATGCCAACGAGCCATGAGCGGGCAGGTTTACCTACTTAAACAATATTACTGCTGAAAGTGCCCGACAACGGCTAATACACCCACCACGCTGGCAGAAAACTGCAAGAAGGAATCCACGCATAAATCCTTGTTTCGGATACCCACGCCGTGGTCTGACTCCCAGTATCCAATTTCTCCCTCAAAACACGCGGCCTCCCTTTATAGGTAAATCCTATCAGGATAACTCCTTAAAACAAACGAAAAAAGACCCGTTTTTCTCCAAAATGGTTCACCAATGTGGGATGTATTTTTCACCGCTTATCATATTGATCGTCCTGCTCTTCCTCATTGCTGAAAACGTTTCCTTTCTTCAGGTCCTCAGACAATAACTGACGTAATGCTTTACCAATATTCTTCTTTCCACCGCATCTTCTGAACGATTTACGACTATTTCATCGGCCCCATAAACCACAGTAAAATGACAAACGATTGCATCTTCATTTCAATATTGAGCATCTACTGTACACGGGTACACTTCCATCCATACGTTTTGGACTATTCTGACAATTATTGACTATTTTCGTCGCAGCTAACCTTTCCAGTTCACTTTCCAAATTACTTAAACTGGATTATCGCGTCCATATTCTCAAATTCTCCGACCTCTTCCCACTGAATTTTATGCCCGCAACGCACAATATCCTTGTAAATGAACGCCTTGTTTCTCAAAGAATGCCGTTTGTTTTCTCTCAAAAAAAAATGTTGCGGTCAATCCCCTTAAGTTTCCATCAGTGAACCTCCTTCTTTCCTACAATTTGTGTTACTTTTGTAACCCTCGTTCATGAACCTAAGCAAACCAGAATAAATATTATATAATATTGTATGGATGCTTGCATACAAAAATTAATGTCGCATTTCAGTGTAAATACTTCAGAATAAAAATAAAAGTTAGCACTAACTTTACACTCAGCGCCGTGTAAAAACTCAACGGGGGAAAACCAGAAAAAAATATGGTTGGTTGCTCAGGAGTTCAGCTTAAACCCTGTCACGATTTGTCAAAATGCGTACTAAATATGGGACAGCGGGTTTCCCGTAGATATTGGTTCTAGAGGACATGAGGAGAAAAGCGATTTTTGTCGAAAGACGATAGCGGGAAGTTGAAAAACCTTCGTGTAGATGATGCTTTGGATTTAGAAGATTATTGTGAGCAAATTTTTCATAGGTTGATAAATGCTAATTGCATAGGCTGAAGAGCAATACACTTAGTTGTATGCGAGACATAGAGCTAGTAACTGGTAGACTCCAGCAAACAATTTCAAAGTCATTTAAAATAAACCTGCAAATTAACAAGGGAACGGTAAAGGATGACTGGAAAACACTGGTGCTTGGTTTCACTTTGTATCACCGGAGATTCTTTACACAGGTAGAAATGCGAGTAGTACACATCAGATTTTCACCAGACGTAAACCCTGGATATTTCACAAAATCATCAACATCATCATCTTTCAGCCTTAAACAGCAAAGCATACTTCATTGACTGCTGTCTTTCCACAGAGTTGCACGTTTATATAAAAAGAGTGAACATTCAACGGGAACAGGGAATGGAACAACATAAGCGGAAAAAGATAAGACGCCGCTTCAGCCAACACACGAAACAGTCTAAATGTACAAACGCACGCATTTTCGATCAATCTGATTCGATAGAAAATGACAGCACGATCACCAATGTTCACGGTTCAGGGTTCACTGCCATATCCTTCAGTGTCTCCAGCCAGCAAGCCGACGAGTCTTTCGGACCCCAATCACGAAG
>LUCM01002204.1:0-55678 GCA_008360955.1 Fasciolopsis buskii | reverse complement strand
ATTATTCAAGTCGTTCCGTTGGACCCCGACTGGGAGTGCTACCTGGGTGCATCTTGTACATCGCGAATCTCTGATACAGGACGAAGAATTGCATTAGCCGGTGGAATCGGGTTCGCTGATATATTGGTGATATTTGAGCTAGAACGAGATAAAACAGGGACGGGACTTACTTCACTGACACCACTAGCATGTTCGACTGTAGAACCCGGAGAACGTGGGAGATCGATTGGGCGAGGGAGAAACGGGATTCAGTGCCGAAACAAACGGTTGTATGCGGTGGAAGACCGTTATCTTGAATGTATCACTATCATTGATCAAGTGAATTAAGCATCCATAACTCGATCTCCCGGCCCTTCAGCACGTCAGAATGAATTAATTCTTTTTCGTTTTTTTGGATCTCCAAGTTTTAGACTCACTGATGCGCCACTGTTTTGTTTATTGATTCTTAGTGGTTGTCTGTCGTGCCTTTGCATGGTCGAGGGTGGGTGTGTCGGGTCTAATGCCGGCTACCCACCGTGAACGTCCATCCTAGTTAGTTCCAAATAACCGGCTTTTCTCGTCGCCTCTACTGATGATGTTCTCGCGGAGGATGCATTCCTGTTAATATGCCACGATGAAGACAAACCTCCGGTGCTCTCCAATGAGGTGACTGTTCTTTGATGAGCAGTCTAGTGACACGGTTGTACGCTCACCAGCATGTATACGGAAGGGTGCACTGATCACTCAGAATGTCTGGCCACATTCGAAGGACGTATGACCGAGAACTCATTTACCGTTTCTGGGTGGGTGGGTGACCAACAGAGCGTCTTACTGCCTTGTGAGTTAGGTTATTTGGTCCAAGGCCCTGAATAAAGTCCCCCCAGTCAACGTCGTACTTTGGTTTGGTCAACCAGGAAGTATGGTCTCTACATGGGAAGCCTGGATCCCGATGGGTTGCCAGTGACGTGGAGATGAGGAATAGAAGAACGACCATGCGTCATGGACTTTGCTCATCGTTGCTTTTTTTCTCTTCCTTGCTCGCCGTTTTCATCCTTCCCCCTGATTCCGACAGTGGGAGGATTCTTACCCGCGACCTTTACGTCCAAACGTCATGACCTTATCCGCTTGGCCACTGCTGGCCCTGAGTCGTGGTGGTTGCCTGGGGAATGCCACCCAAGTCTGCCGACATTACAAAAAGACTTGGTAACATGGACTTAGGCGTTTGATGCATTCATAGAAAGAGAAAATAAAGGCGCAGAATTTCCAAGATTTTCTGGTAATTCAGATATATCATTAGAACCCTATCAGCTTTCACAAATCAAATGAAAACACCACTGGCTATTCCCAATGCACTTGTCCGGAAATTTTCGTCGATGCAAAACAACATGTTTCTTTATTTCTACTGTACTTTGTTCTTCACCTACTTTTGTTTCTCTGTACTCTCTTGGAAGTGAGATTGTTTGGAGGTACGAAATTCCTTTCAAATATACCCGGATTAATCAAAAAACCATTAAAACAGGACGTTAAATTATGCGAACGGTTGAGTTGCACTGGTTTGTAAGTCTTTTTGTTTGCACGCCGAAATAGCATTCGGCCATTTTGTTTTTAGGCTTGGATTATCAGTTTCTCTTGCGCATATAACGCCACAAGAGTAGCGGTTTTATGCAAAAAGTAGTCTTGGCTTTTTTCTTCTTGATTTGGAGCTATACTTACACCGAAGTATCCTTGGTCGGCTAATCATCCAACCGTTCGGAACCAGGGCAGTCATGTTTACAAATCTCTGTTAGCAGGAATCTCGCAATATTTTGACGTGCGAACAAGCAACTCTCGAAAGGATATATAACCATTTCCAAAATATTTAAGGAACATTTGCAGTGATCTGTTGGATTTTTCGGACGCTTTGGCAAGACATTTTGCGCAGTCAGACTTGGATATCTCCAGTTCGTAATAATCTCCATTTTTGTACCTCCTTACCGGCACATACCTCTTGAGTCTCTTTTCGTCGTTCATGTGCTTATGTCTTCCGCTGTGCTCTCTGTTTAAGGACGCTCTCTGTGGCTTGCGGCTACCATCTTTTGCTTAATTCGGGCTTATGTTTGGCCTGCAGCTTACCTCGAATATTTTCGGCTTATCCATGCCAGTATGCATATCGGATCCGCACACGGTTACACCGAATGTGAGAACTCATGCACCCGCTCCGCCTAACACTCCTGTCTGGTCAATCAAAGTGACGATATGCGCACGGATGTCGTAATTCATTTCCAAGCTCTGTGCGGCGATGCCTGGCGCATTCGAAAACTGGCCTGAGGACGACACGTTTTCTTCCGTTGATTAAACGGTAACTATGATACTACCTGTCAGGAGAATACCGTAAGCCCTTTTATGACTGATGATAATCCATCCATGTAACGAAGGAGAAGCTTATCTTTCTAAGAGGATTCACCGCCTAGGCGGTGCTCCGTCAACATCAAGTGATGCAGAGTAATACAGTTGCATCATTTTAGCAAGAATAGATCACGTTGAAACAGGAGTTTTCATCCCATTGCGAGATAAAACAAATAACAAGGCCATTGCTCATCTTAAGTGGCATTTGCTAATAAAACATTTCAAATAATTATGCCGAAATCCCCTACCACCTTAGACCCATCCGATTTTCACGGACGTGGGTGAAGGCAGACTCAGGGATTACTACTTTTTCCTGAACATCAAAGTAAATGATATTTATGGCTTGTGCCTCGATTTCTCCTTTTGCTTTGCATCTAGTTTTTATGCTGCAAACGAACCTCACCACAATTAGAATCCTGACTGGTGTAGGTGGGCTATGCGAAAACCGTCGTTCGTTGTGTCCACTACGTCATCGTTCACACATTTTAGTATCAGGGAAGATGAATGTCATGTATGGAAATATTATGCCTCAATATAGTTCAACGAAGCAGCAGATGGATCGCTTAGAGTGCTCCGTTCACCAAGGAAGATTTCCGACCATTGTGCCGTTGTCAACTGCGCAATGTTTGACAGTTCTACACAGAGAAAATGGTCAGCAGCTGGTAAGCACTGTTTTGCCATTGTAAAGTACAAGAGTTCATCTTCGCAACTACTTACGGTGACATTGCTCCTCGATATGTGCGACAGACGATGGCTAGATTACTGGCGAGAGACATGACCCGTGAGGTGAATTTTTCTGGAGCACAACAAAACGGCCGTAAAAAACAAAAATGAAGCAGGTGGCCGTTGGCAAGCCCACATTATGTTTATTCGCAACTAATGAAACAAAGTTGAACCTATGCTGCGACAGGAACACTTCAAAAATGCTATTGCGTTAGCCATGGTCGCGTAGTTGCAATAAACGAAAAAAACTATCCGATGATCAGCAGCACCGGTAATACACATGGCTCAAAGTGGAAGTGTAATCTTGTAACAGGAAACTACTGAGGAAACGAAGGACTTGAATATGGACACCGTTGAGCACTAACAAGAAACTTGGTATAGCCCTGTTACGGCTGTATAAAAATACATTTCCCATCTTTCCATTTGCCTTTCTTCTGCATACCTGTGTCCGTTAGCAAATTTGCAAATTTAACCACGGCAAGTGAATGTTCGTGTTATTCCACACGTCGCCATTCGTTCAAGAATGCAAGAAAGATTTTCCCGCTACACGGATATCCGCACGTAAGTGCACTTCATCTTGCTGAACTCTCCTTAATTCAGTAGATTATGCGTAAGTATTTACTACACCCTTGCAAAAATTTTAAAACACTGGAAACAAGAGCAACACACTTTCGTCTCGTTCGACTGCACACGACGAACTCGAATATTGTGCATTTCACAATTTAAGCGGGAATAAAGTTATTCATTATTATGTGCCATTTCTTTCGACCTCCAAATTAGGTTAGATAACGGGTGGCTGGGTAGAACCGGTCACAAACGTGCAAATGCAATCCTACCGGAATGGGTCCAGTAGTCAAGTGCGTCAATCTTGGCCTATTTGTTGCTTCTTCACTTACTATCCTGTCCACATAACCGTGATTTCATTGTACACATGGCAGGCAAAACCCCTGCCCAGGGAAGAAACTCGGACCCCCTGTTTATCCAATGGTCTAAGATATTGCGCCTTGATTGGACGGAAACATTTTCTTGAAATAATTCACCACGTGATATCACGGCTCAAATCACCACAAAGGAAACGTGGAAGCATTGTACAGCTGTTTCATCCTTGAAGTTCAACAAACCGTCCAGAGCCTACCCGGTAGCGTAATGGCTAAGGCGTTCGACTCAGAATCGTTCGTCCTGGGTTCGCGACCCGTTTCGGGCACGGTGGATATGCACTGCTGATGATTCCTAACAAGGATAAAACAGCTGTAAAGTGCTTCCATGGTTTCTTTATGGTTACTTGAGCGATGATATCACATGGTGAATTATTTCAGGAAAATTTTTTGTAAAATTTTAGTTCTCCATGAACACAAGCAGATTTTTAGCAAATTTTCAGTGTACAAAATTGGCCATTTTCCGTGCACGAACACAGGTTGTGTTGACAAGGTTATTTTTGTTGAGACGCGACCTGTACTTGTTTGCGTGGCAAATTTGATCGGTGAAAAAGGAGAATTCGACGGACTCAATAATATTATTTTTGCGGAGAAAAATTATTTATTCCGATGAAAACATTTTCCTTTGCCAGTTCTTGCATGGCTTTAATAGAAGTACTAGAATCCAAAATTCACCTTGCTGCAAGAACTGTTGCATGAAACAAGTAATGTATACAAGTTAACACGAATTCCGCAAATATGGTCACCGCGAGTAAAGTGAGGATAAAGCATCGTATCAAAAATGGATAGTCATACAACTAGACGAATGCTATTAAAAAAATCAGGTTTCTTACGGCTGTGTCTTCAGTCCCACTCCTTCTTGGAATTGTTAACAATATTGCAGATGTTATAAAGCACATGGATATAACAAATGCAGTTGTGAACCTGAGTCATGACAACAAGTTTATAGTCTCTTACTTGGTAGAGGATTCACGTTTTGAAAGCATAACACATATCACTGTACATAAAACCCAAAGAAGTCCTAAGATCAGGGCGCCAACACCGACTCCCAAAACTTTAACCATGTTCGAGTACCCGGGTTTACATGAGTCTGTCGCGAGCGTCTCAAGTAGACAGTTTGGTTCATTAAAACGGTTCGTGTAGCCCTGCCTGGCAATGAAGGTTGATTGATCGAATATATATATCTTCAAAGCACATTTTTTGATACTGACCAAAACTTTCATCCTGCGGCGTAGCCGAATAAAGTGTTTTGACGCATTATGCAATAACGGGACCAATCATTAAAATCCTGGCAATTTCGTTAGGATAGTTCCGTTTTCCGTAACAAGGAAATGGAATAGAACTAATATCATTGTCATGGAAAAAGACGAATATTGCGATAGCGGTGCGTCATATGCAAAGTGCCACCGTATTATCGGGATGCTCGATTGTGCAAAATGCTTTGCGAATTTTTTCCGGTAACTGATGAATAATCAAAAAGCATATTTAGGAACACTGCTCATAGGTCAACGCCACGGAGCCTGGAGTGCTAATTGTTCATGTGCTAAACTATCGGTCAGTTCCAGCCAAATAAAAATTTTTAATTGCTTTATCTGCAGGAATTTCAGTTGCCATCTCTCTTGACGTTGCTCGAATTCCTTGTCAATTATATTTTGCATGTAACGACTGAGAGTCAATATCCAATTACGCATCGCTAATGAGATTTTTTGAACCCCAGAGAAGCGTTGAAAGTCTTTGCTTTTTGCTGGATAATATTAGTTCACAAGGGGGATAATTAGCATCCGCCTCGGGTTCATGTTATAAGTCATCAAAGCAAGAGCAGGAAAAGCAGACATTCTTAGCGTACCAACACCCGTTCTATTGAGTTCTGTTTCACATTAGCTCCTTCCCTTCTCCTACGAACCACGGATAAGTGCACTTGGGTGGTATTTACCGAAAAACTTACCCAGTTCTAGTTACTCGGTAAGCCTTTACTAAAGAGAGAGTACACAATGCGTGAAAAAGCCTTCCCGAAATGTAGACTGATATTGTAAAAAAAGGCTAGCTTAATAGTTTGGTCGACTCTTATGTAAAGGACCATTCTAAAAATGCTTTGGTTGAATCGAAAACCGCACAACAAGCCATGACACACTAAAATCTATCATTGTGCATATCCCACTAACAGGCTGCTTTTGTCAAATATTTTTAGTAGAACCCCGTCAAAACGTACCGTTTTGTTTCCAGAATAGATCTCGACGTGACAGCCTCTTTGTGCTTCATTGGCTTTGATCGTTTTTTTCCTGCAGTTCCCTTGGATTGACTGTAAACAATAATTCTCTAATCTTGAACATTTTAGTAAAATTTATGTCGGTACTGCAAGAACTTGCGCAGGATGGATGGAATCATTCATTAGGCGAAACCATCGTTTGCGCAAAAAGTAGGCCGTGTTTGTCAAAAAATGGGTTCATTATCACGTGTTTAGAAAGGGAGGTGGGGCAACAAAAGAAATTTCAGCTCGAGAGAAGAAATAAGAATCATGGGTACAACTGCTTCCACCTGCTTGATTTAGTGCATATGTATTAGACATGGTAAGGTAGATGAAACAAATTGTATCTGAAATCCCTATGAAGATTTTGATTTATTCCGCATACGATTGTATGGATGTGGTAACCATTGATGGTGTCACTTCTAACCCGGTACTAATGGCATTAAACAATCATATTTTATCCCTTATGTATATCGACAATGAACTAAATGCAATGCGGTGTCGCTTTCAGTTTGCTGCTGAGAAAAATAGACTTTCCTATTAAAATTATTAAAGCTAGTACTGCGGCCATAGAATTCTGTCTTGATTTGTCTAACCTGGGGTTGGTCTCTCTTGGATGTTGAGCTTCTCTACCGTAACGTGGATATACTTACTTACAGATGGAAGCAACCCGAATATATAATTATTTCATGCTCACTTCCTATTCCATGTAGATAGAAAGCTCGTTGCCATGGTCCTAATTAATCGCGCTTTTCAAATGTCTCAGTTTATGTAGCTATTCACCGGCTAAAGCCAGACAAAATTTGGATCTGATTTTTCGAAAAATGAAGGATGCCACAGCATCCGCTGATTATTCAAATCCCAGGATTGGCCACTAAGTGCGGAAGGCATATTGATTGACAAAAACAGATGATTGTCACAAAAAGTATCCAGGAGGGCGAAAACAAGAACTTGATAAGATAGTCGACGATTCAAAATTAAAGTACGCCCGACGTTCGTCATAACTGTGCAATGTTTGCGACGCCGACTGAAACTCAACCAGCTTTTTTCGCATAAGCTGGCGGGTAAGCATTCCTTCTTGACGGACACGCCTACAGTTTTTCCCCCTAACCTGGCCTTTTTTTAAATTGGCCGGCAGCCACAGCTAGGAAGAGCGTGCTTCTGAGTCAGCCATCCATTTTAACAACTGACCCTGATCTCTTTCTCTATACACAATCAGCATAACGTAACCTGGAGCTAGTATTACTGAACACGGCGACAAAAAGAAATTGGACCCTAGGTCATAGGTGACCGTCTCGTGAAAGTAACTTCCCTGTTAAGTTTATTGCACTCTGCCGTTTCCAGTCAGTTACACTGCCTTCTTTCAAATAAGCAATGCAGTTTCGTCGTCCCAAGTACTCCTGCCAATTCCATATTCGCTTTCTTCTCAGATCTTTAACTTCATTCCATCTCTTGGCACCTATTCTCTCACGTTTGCATTTACAAATACCAGCCTTTTGAGAAAAGCATAATAGCAAGCCGTATTTTTCCATTTACGATCGTTTACGTTAATCTGGCTCCCGTGAAGGAAGCTGTGCGAGGCGCGAAGGGTGATCAGGCTCTGTAGTTGCTTCTTTCATGTCCCCATGCACATGCCCAGAGCCTGTTTTTTCCTCCGTGTGATTGCTTATCCTTATTTTTCTTTCTCATAACCCTGTGCAGTGAAACTTTTGCTGAATTAGGAATAAGGCCGTGGCTTGATAACGCAGGAAGAACGAGCTACACCCAAAATTGGCGAAAAATTGCTAATACATAGAAGTTTATCTTCGGGGGGACGAGCTATGTAAAGTTCCCATATGGGCAAAATAACTGCTCTTTTGGGGAAATATAAGTACAAAAATGAAACCAAGCCGCAAGGAAGATGAGCCACCACCAACGTTGGGTTTTAACTCTCATCATCGTTGACTCAATCCTGGTAAAGGAGAAAACTACACTATCCGGATTCACCTGATTCGCTGCTGGCTCCCACGCTGCATACTTAGTGGGGCACCGCCACACTTGGCTGTCTACATTTATCCACTTAACTTTCCCATATGCACGCCAGGTACCTATGCTCACCTTCTCTATAAGAGCTGTCATATTACCACGTTCAAACCCCGTAACACTCCTCACAAAATTTCTTTCACTGGTGCACATCTACCATCATAGGCCAAAAGTCGAACTATACCAGTTTTGTATCCATATTGCTCATTCTAAACCAGCTGGCAGCAAATTGCCCGATTAGGTCTTTAATAAGTTTTTAATCTGTAAACTACACCAGCCACGGCCTATATGCAAAATTAATGTTTCGAGCTGCTGACGACAAACCACCCTTGCTTTTCCTCTTCTTAATAACCAGGACAGGCGGAATCACTTTGATCTTTATTCCTCAAGTTCACTCATTTTCCTAACCCTTCAGGTTTTCCTCTTTTTATTAGCCCTATCCTCCATTGTCAAATAGGAATCCTACCTGCTGACCCAATCGCATTCACAGGGCCCCCGAATTTGAACCCAATGTATACCTGCACTTTCTTTTCTGCCTCTGTTTTTCTATTGCTCCATCTGAACGTCGAATAGAGCCAAATACACCAGTGTATTATTGACACTACCTAAAATTGATCTTGCTTGACTTCTTGGTGTATAAAAATGTTTGAGGCACTTTAATTTTGGATCTACCCTTGGCGCTTCACTCGCCTTAGCGTTCTTCAACTCGCACAATTGCCACTAACATGGATATTTTCCCTCTTCTTCCATTCACCTTAAAAATTCTCGGCCCCGCTCATTGGTTCATTCTATTCTCCGTTGTCACTCTTCATGACTCTTCAAATAGAACACTGTCCAGCTTTCTGCTCCTCCGTTATTTCAGACAGTCTGGACGCACCGCGTGTACTACTTGAGGGAGAACAAAAATATCTAATTTCATGCCGCGATGAACAAAGCCGGCAGGATTCTTAAATGATAACTTACAAGTCTGCTAAAAACTAAGGGCCTTGTTTTGTGATCCGATAAGGCAACATGCTATGAGGAGACAAAACGTCCTGAAGACGCAGCTAGATCTATTTGCGGCTAACACCCCTATCAAATTTACAGTGAATATTTCGGCAAGTATCCACATGCAACCCTGCCGCCCACTTATCACCATAATTCCGGAAGTCCTCTCTAATGTCCCCCGTGCAGCTATTTTTCTCTGTGTGACAGCCAACGGTTTAATCCACATCAAAAGAAGCGGAAATGTTGCATCCGCATTTCCCATCGACGCTGATATCTTATTTACCTTATTGCACACTCTTTGTTTTTTTCCTCTCTCTCTCTGCGCTTTTAAGCTGTGGTCCACCATGATCCACGTCATTTTCCTCTTATTCTTCGCAATTTCAAACAGTTGTTCTCATTTCCTCGACCACAGTAGCCACTGCCCAAGGCATGACCCTTAGTTTCCATCCTCATTTCGGTGTTGCTCGTCTACTGACCATTTCCATTTCTTCCTCCAGTCGCTTCGGCCAGGTTTGCCAAATTTTGCCCATCACTCACGGTTTCATTAACCCCCTTTGCTGCAGATTAAATCCGTGGAAATTACGTGGATGTTTTAAGTTTTGAACTCTTCAGATAGCAACGGGCTCTCTTCCGTGAAATATCGCTTTTTTGCAAGAAAATGAGAGTCCTTATAGAAGTGAATGCAAGCTGTTAGTGTCCAATTTTCGGAGGTTGTAAAATCTAAATGTCATCGACCTATTAGTGGGATAAATGGGGTCCATAGACACAAGCAGATGCACTGACGACAACAAGTCAGTTGCGCTCTCATGTCTGCCGTCATTGTTTGTACGGACACGACTGCTGTTTATATAGAAGATTAGGATAATTTTCTGCTTTTTATCGGTTTATTTTACTTTAGTTTTAAGAGTTCGAAGAGAATTTTCGCGTTTTCCAACGTTTAATAATAACATCCCTTTATAAATTTCCCAGAGTTAACTCAGAGAATGGGCTACCAGAATATCCTTATTATCTTCCTTCTTCACTTCCGAAGTATCTTGATAAATATTTCTGCATCCACAACCGTCGAAAGTATCCACATGTTCCTAGGTAAGTCCAGCATAATTTCAAATAATCCTTATTTGCATGTTTCCAAATCTTGATTGTCCACCGTTCGTCATGTTGAATGCAGTGAGTAGACAATACGGGTTGGTTGACAGTTGTCTTTAACACAATCATTCCTTCCAACTATCTCAGACGCGCAATCATAAGTTAACCGCCGAGCGGGAGGCGCACGTGATGGGCGTAATGGGATGTTTCGGCAACGCCAGAGAGGTTTGGTGATACTCAAGGGAAACTTTCAACCATCCGGTGACGGTGCTTGATATAGATAGTCTTAGGCGTAAGTTTCGCTTGAAGGATGACCGAAAGAAGCCGTCCGCGTGAAAAACTTAGTGCGCGGACAGGATACTCCTCGGCTACTTAAACAAGAAGATTTTGTGCTGCTTGCGTTTTCCGTGCCGGAAGGTGTTCGGCCATAAGTGTGTCTGTACCCATTTTCCTATCCGCACTATTCCATATCCATCAACATCATACTGCTGTTCAAACGTATATTGGGTGTCGGATTGTTCTGTTTTACGTCACATTATCGTATATCAATAGCATTAGCCGGTCTTTCAACGCCTTTTATCTGCAGTAAGGCATTGTTGTCCCGTTAACTTACCTTCAGGCCCATTTTGTAAAGGCATAACCTGCCCCAAATTTGATATTAAGTTATTCTAGTGAAATATTCACAAGTTGCGTTGTTTTACGATATCTCTAAGCCCATCTATCGCAAGAACTATGCCAAACCGCTTACAAATACTATCCCGTTATCACCATAGCCGTAATGCTATAAGCGATTAACTTTCATAGCCTTACTTAGATTCTCTTCCCACACTCTAAATTTCCAAGCAAAACTCAATGCTCGTGGTGTCCACCAGCGAGCTAAACGCTTCAATGACTGTGTTTGCGCAACCAACGCTGCAGAACAATCCCAGTTTGGCCCTTGTTTGAGAACAGTGCTCCGTCGTACTTAATGACTTGGTGGATGAAACCCATGACGTGGCAAAGATATTAGAAAGATTATCCAGGTTAATGGACCACGTTGACAATTTGGAGCGTGCTGTCGTAAAGCTGGCACCCCTATCCCACCTCATCGATCCTGAAACGCAGCTGGATAAGCGTGGCCTAGTGACCACTGGCAACTTCCTGGATGTGTTGCGCTCCAACACATCCAGTAGAGTAGATGGGTCATGTAAGGTTGTCGTCTTTTACATCCCTCATCGGATTCACATCAATGGCCTCATCCAATGGCCAACCTTTCCTGACCAAATCTCGAGGCCTACGATCACCTACAATTCAGGCCTTTGAACATCCTGCCAATTAAAAATTCCTTCGGAACGCCGTCGAGATATCCTTTAATTTACCCGGTTTTTCCTTCAGCAGTACCATAACCTCCACCTCCATTGCACGACCTCTTCACTTTCCAGTAAGCACACGCTGCTCAACGGTTATGCCAATGAACAGTCTGGAACCTTCCCCAGCTTATAAATCAGGCCCAACAGGAAATTCGTCAACGGTCTTACCATCAACATCCATTCCTCCTTGCTTGTCTCACAACGAACTTTCAGGCCATATCAAATCCTACGCCTCTGATGACATTTAATCTAGCTATTCACGTTCACATAGTTATACTACTTAGACACTTGCTTCGTTACTATTAAACTCTCGCTCGATACTAAATATGGTGCGCGCACTGCGTCTGTTGGTATAAAATGCAGGTATGATTTCATTCTTATCACTGAGACCAGGCTGCTTGACAATACTCCGACAGTGACATTGTTACAGCTGGTTGCAACGCTTTTAAGAAAAGGCAGAATGAACAACCGCGGGGGCTGTCTCGCACACAAAAAGGACCAGCTTTAGACCCATGGAACAACCACCCTGCATTTAATAAACTGAATGGTTGTATCTGTCCGAATGTGGCCATCGAGCTTCGGGACTAACTGATCAGTTGCTTCTACCGCTCCACTATTACGCACCAGTCCGAGTTATTACCGCTGACTGACAGAGCTATCGCGGCCGCCGACCTTCCAGGTCCTAAGCCAGTAGCAGGCGATCTCAACACGCGACGAGTTTGCTGGTCTTTTTTCGTCCCAATAATACATTTTCGCCTTTGTTTTCAGTGTGCATTCGGGTGGGTGGAAACATCTTGTTTTTACCCACAAGTGCCGACAGTAGTCTTGATCTTATCTGCACAACTGGCTTAACCCAGGTGCGCACGTTCCTATACAACAAATAAATCGGATGTGTTCATTCACAGATTGTTCACAAGTTTCCAGTTTCGCCGCCCAATATTTCATCCTCAGCTTCCAGTAGGCCATAACATAGAGCCTCATGGGGCCATTTTCTTTTTAAATAGTAGCCACAATTAGGACTATTTCTTTCTACCGTTGGATCTCTAACTGGCCACCAGCAAACTTCACGCAAATCCAGGTGCGTGCTTTGATCTAGTCACTCCATTACAGTGCGACACAATACCAGAAACGATGAGCACCCTGGTACGTTTTACAAAAAATTATTCCTTAATACACGCGAGAATCAAACGAAAAAAGAAGTTCCTGTGATATTGAAATGAATCATCTATCTAGGGAGATTAAGATACTTCTCGATTCTCTTCAAAACACGAATAAACTTCCAGCGTTACAGTCTACCAAAAACGCTACAGCACAGGCGACAGTACTGAACACAAGCAACCCCTGACTAGTACTCACATAACGACTGTCATTTTCAGGGGCACGTGTGCAGCTGACCCTCTAGTGATATCAGATGTGTTCAGCGTATAGTTCGCTTCCTCTATGACAACCGAGGAACACACCATTTCATCGGTCATTCTGCAGTGCCCCTGAGCCCCTTCCAACAGTATCAGTAAAATAAATGAAACCAGCTTAAGGCAATTCCGGATCTCTGCTTTGAGCTGACCAGCTCAACCCAGTATGGCAGAATCTCGAAAAGGCTGAGCAAACTGAGCCTATCTAAAAGCATTCTTTGATGAAAATGATTTTTAAAGGAACGAAGGAATTCGGCGTGATATGAAGGAGGACTCGCCTGAACCACTTAGGGCATTGTTCGAATTTCTTCAAACGAAGAAGGAACATCAAGCGTTACATTCTGCCAACAGGGCTGACGCACAGCCAAAGCCACCAAGAACAGACAACTCTTTACCTGGTGCACACATCACGTCTGTCATATTCAGGGACATGTGCGCAGACGCCCGCTAATAGTATCAGCAGTTTTCAGTGATAATTTTGCCTCCTCTATGATGATCTCTGGCAACGCCGTTAAGCCGGACAAACCCTCCAGTATCCTTCACATCCCTTCCGGGCTTCTGATTCCACCCAAGTCACATCAAATCGTCGGTGTCAAAAATAAGACCGTAGTTCCACACTGAGCCGAATGACCTTATCCAGCCCCTTCAAAATTCGGGTGTGCAAGTGCCCCAATGCTGTGGTCCAAAGTATTTATTCATTTCTTGGAGGATGGCATTTTTACCCATCAGTGAAACACTTCTTACATTGTTCCAATTCCTAAAAATAGCTCAAAGCAGGAACGACCTAAACAAGGGACCATCAATCGCACCCCAGTTTCCTCACGTATCATAGAAAGTGCAATAAAAACAAGTAAGCTTAAAGATTTGACTTTGGCCTCCTCAACGGCGACCAACATGGTTTTCTTCAAAGCAAATCATATTCTACATGTATGACTGGTTTCTTAAACATCGTGATTGAGGCTGTCAACGACGGAAAGTCGATGAATGTGATTTTCCTGGATGTAAAGACGGCTTTTAATCGCGTATCTCATTGCAGGCTTCTCATGAAAGTCAAAAGCTACGGAATAAAACCGCCTGCTGGCTTGGTTCTCTTGTTTGCCTCTCGAATGCGGTTGGTAAATGAAAATGGAACTCTATCCGAGCTTCGTCAGATTACTAGTAGGTTTATTCAAGGAAGCATACTAGAATCACTACTCTTCCTGCTGAGCTTCAAAGACGTTTTTCACATCATTAGACATGGAATATTTTTCCGTTTGCGGATGATATAAAAATGTATATACGTTTCTCCGTCGTGACCCCAAAAATATCCTGGATAATGCAAAACTGGTCCACTGGCCCATGTTTTATGATGCACGGAGTAGTAGATGACATTTTCGGCCCAAAAAAGCAACATACTCGCACATAAATGCCACATTCCTACAGGATTCTTTGAAATCACATAAGAAGTCATTCCTTCTTCTCATACTCTCAGAGACTTGGGCTTGCATTACCCCAGAAATTTCACTTGATCGGACCACACTTGATTCAAGTTGCAAAAGGCAAGAGACTAATTAATTTGGTGCACAGAAAATTTAGAACCCAGAAGAGTAAGCTATTGATTTATAAAACACAAACAAGATTTCACCTGGATTTCTGTTTCATCGTGTTCCAAATTACGACCGAGTAACAGCCTCGAGATTGGGAATGTTGGGTGGGCATTTATAAAACAACTTCGGTGCATTCTTCCTTGCTAAACTGCACGGAACGTTGTACACAATACATTTCAATCCCCTGCGGCTGCACACGAATCAAACTTATCTCTCCTTTTTGTGAGATCATGATCAAAGATATGCACGTTCTCGCACTCCAATTAAGGAACAAGGCTTTATTGTCTTTTACTGCCTTGGCTACTTGGTGTCATTTGACATGTCGGGGAAAGCTTTTAGGACAACTTTCTTTATCTTCAAATATTCCACCCTATAAACCAAATTACTCCAACATATATGAATGATTTCTCCTGCCTTGGCTGCTTTTAAAAATGAACCCAGGAAGACAATAACCGTAAAATTTTGTTAAGCCTGCACGATCCTTGCAGTCAAATATGAAGAGCCTATGCATCTAGCCTGGGGCATTGGCTGAATAAAACGCTCAAGATACTATCTCAACCCGACGAGCAAGATCTAGCCATTTTTGTTCCAGTAGCCTCCACTAGTACATACAACCGCAGGTATAGACATAGGAACTCCGTCAGTGAAACAATGTCAACACAAGTTTTCAACTGACACTGGAATTTGTTTACTGTGTGCAGCAAGGCGTGTAAATAGACACAAGCATTCACATCATATTCTTACTTTCGCCCAAACCGATACACTTATACATTCGTGGTGAGTGGCGCGGTTTGAAATTGTGCTAAGTTCGTTTTCAAAGTTTCTTTTCACGTTGCATACTTACCTTTTATCAGAATCTCTTGAGTTCTGCTTCCAACATTTCTACAATTTTTTTGAAATTTTGGCTCTAAACTGTTGTTTAATTTCTCATAGCCCGCTTTTCCCGTCTTAAGAAGTTTTTAAACGTCATGCCGAAGGCAAACTACGTGAGACTTGCAACCAGAGGAATAGGTGGTCCACGATCCCTGCCAAAATAACAGATAATCAAATGCTCGGTCCAGATGGGTGACGTATTCAGTGAGATTCGAAAATTAGGAGAAACAACTGTCCAGCGCTGTTATCCAGCAACCGTCGCCAATTCGGTCCCAATCTCCCCTTTAATTAAGTCGTCATCAAATCCGTCCCAGAAGGGCTGGCAGAACCGAATATCCGAACGCGAATCTCATATTACGTTTGCTTGCCCTTAACCGTTGTGGTCGCTTGTGCTTAACTCTTACCCGGCTCGGTACGATTGCAATACTGACAACCGTGATACGTGAGCGGTACAAGAACAAGACATTCGGAAGTGGTGGAAGGTTGAGTACGTTATTAGTAGGAGCGTGCGCTAACAGTGTGCAAATGGCGACCGCGCTTGGTGTTAAAAGCATGGTTAAGCAAGCAACCCGGAGGCACACATCCAATTTCCGCTACAAACTTTATTGATCCATGTCTTCTGAATCACTTGAACATAACAGGAACACCAGGGATGCCCTTATATTTAAAATTCCAGACCGCCAACATCTGGAGTACAACAAGGAGACCAAAATGAAGGCTTTTATTATGATTCATTATCTTAATCATTGTATGCGACTGCGAAAGGGACCCAACAAATTCCTGACCGCTGCTGATGCAATTCCAAAACGAAACCGCCGCGCGTGAACTCATCAAAAATGAATATCACTGCAGTTGAAGCTTTATAGAAAACCATAAGTATTGCGGAGGATAAAACACCTCTCCGAAGACAGATACTCAGTCTTTATATAAGGAGCATCTCCCGGCAAAGATATCGTCAGATCTCCCTGCCCTCCTTTAAAACCGACAAATTTACTTTCAGGATCACAAACCTCAAGACCACCTCTGAAATCTGAGTTTAACTTAGGCAAGTCGCTCTCCTCACCTTCTTTAATCACCATGTGAAACGTTTCATCTTGAACCAACCACGTCAGAATGAAAACCTCTGCTGCTATCCTCTAAAACCCCTCCTTCAAAAATCCCGGCAAAAGTCTGCGAACCATGAAGGCGGTATAGTTAGGGCTTCTAGCCTACCCTAAACCTGATCCTAGCGCTCCTCTCACCACCAGCTCCAAACACCCCATTTTACCCCAAATGTGTCGTCAAAATGGGTGCTACCGATGCAAAATACTTCTTTGAGGCCGCAGCGCATGCCCCTTATTTTCAACTAGGAAAAGCTCGCCCAATCGCTAGTACTTCTTCAGTAAATAGACCGACAAACCTTAGGACCTCCCAGGACGTCGATGGCGTACTCGATCCCATAAGTCATCCGGTTTGCACCTTCTACACTCCCCAACAGCGGTCCTGTTTCCTCCAAACGGGCATGAGTTTGGCCCAACTCGTATCAGCCTGCCATCATTCACGGATACCGCGAAGCACCACACCATCCCACTGCATCTAACACTACTGCGAACTAACTGTGTGCCGGCCAACTTACGACCGAATATGATTTATTTCCAACCGGAAACCACTTGAACTATGGACCAAATTTACTGGCCTCCTCTGATTACCGGTATCTCTTCATACTCAAACAAGTTTTTGACCTCGCAGCTCTTTGCCGTTTCTGGCAAAACCTTTTTCTCCCCGAAACACCTCCTCCTTCTCCACCTCCGCTGAGCATGTCCCACCCTACTCTCCCCATATAATCAACTTTGAGATGGCAAACACGACCACGGCAGCAAAGTTCTCTGACACTGAGTGCAAGGCGGAGGGACTAAATTACTCCGATCCAACAGGTAATCACCCACCGGATGTCATGCTCAGATCACCTGGCGGTTCATCTAACTTCCACTCCCATCCACGCTGTACTGGGTCCACGCTTTCTCACTCAAATGATGCAACACCCTCCCACATGAAGGAGGCCCCAAATGAGAAGAAAATGGTTCTGAAAATGGCCATATGCCCCGAGACTCTCAATCAGAGAGAAACCGAGCTTCACCCACCATGACACTAGTCAGCGGCATGGGCTCTACCGAAAAGTTTGCGCTACTTTTATTAAATGCACGCTCCATACTAAGGAAAGTTCAATGAATCCGCCTTCCCGTGCCCTCGTCAGATGTTGCTTTCATGCTTATCACCGAGACGTGGCTCAAAAGTCACACTCCGGGTAACTCATAAGAATTCACGGCTGAAAATATTTCAGGAAAAGCCGTGAAACCCATTGTGGAGGTGGCTGCCCTGTCTATGTCAGGGAATCTATACCAGCTACTTTGTGTCAGCATAACGTGCCAAGCGCCATCCAAGATGCCGTTTGGGTTGCAGCTAAGATGGGTGAGGAAAGCCCTTCTGTTTGATGCTTCTATCGACCCCTGATTCTTGTGAAAATGATTTTTTGATGATAACCAAACTAACGAATATTGCTTCTGATCTTCCAGGCCCCAAGCTTCTCTCTGGAGATTTTAATGCATCTGGCACATAATGACCCATGCTTTCCTCCCCAAATTACTTGCTTCATGTCCTTGAATACATTCATCATGACGGATGAAGCCTACTCGTGACTTGTCCGACAAGGAACAGCAATATTCTTGGCTTGATATTTATGATAGGCCTAACACATGTTCAAACGTCCACTGAAGCTAGTTTACCTGGAGGTGATCACCTACCTGTTAGCTGTTCATTTACATTGCCCTTCTTGAATAGATACCTCCAACCTAACCCAAGGACATTTCAGAGCTGACTGGGATCGTCTACCTACTCTAGTTCGTAATTCGAACTGAGACGCATTTTTTCTATCAACAGAAGTACAACCAGCTGCTAATCAGTTATACTTCAACATGCGCAAGTGCCCTGATGCCATTACTCCGCCCCACACTCAAAGCATGCCGCCCAAAAGAACTTATTGCTCTCTGAACTCCAGCGGGCCTTTTCTAAGACCAGAGTTTTGTTGTTTCTGCAAATAAATCGATCAGCTAAAATTCTATAAAGAGTACTGGACTAAAACAGGAAAGAGCGGGAGCTGCAAGCTCAAAACCAGACGAACCCGAAGGCAACATTGGCAAAATTGCTTAAACGCAGAATCACCCTTTTCTGGTTCCCCAGCCACTCAAGTCCCGTACATCATTCAAAAAGACATTTAAGTGAACGACACATAGGAGATTGCAGAATCTTTCGTTGAATTCTCTACATCTGCTCTTGTAAACAATAACAATCCCTCTACCCCATGCCGAACTTGCTTAACTGCAAGGTCGTACTCAACAGTCGTATTTCTTCCGAAGGACGCAGCCCATCTGTTGATGAAAATCAAAATCGGTCACTGCTCTGGACCTAATTCATTGCCTCCGGCTGCCTTCCCACTGGGTAAAAGCTATGTCACTTTCGTTGGCAAACATCTTTGACTTGTCCATTAAATACCACACCTACCCGGCATATTGGAAAATCTCTATGAATGTACACATTTACAAAAATGGAAAACTCCCTTAATTTGCAAACTGTTAACCGAAAAACTGCACCCTATATTCTGTAGAATCATGAAACTTCTGATTGAAAATAAACTTGTGGCCTACCTTCCAGAGCATAAACTTATTGACAATTGACAACTTGGCTTACTTTGTAAGAATTCGCGCGCTGGTTGCATGACTGACTGCCAGATCGCTATCAATAAGACCCTGTGCATTGGAATGCCAGTTATAATAAACCTTTTGCACATTAGGAAGGCTTTCGATAGTGTTCTACACTGGGCTGTTAAATAAAATTGTATCCTACGCTAGTGTCGGCCCAATCCCACCGTGGTCGTCATCATTTCACTCATCCAAAACCCAAGTGGTTCAAGTTAATGTCTTCCTATCTGATCCTAGAATAGTTGTCGAGGGAGTAATCCAAGGCGGCGTCCTTGGCCCCCTGCTCTTTCTGTTTTACATCAAAGATGTCTTAGATGGTATTCAAAACGGCGTCCATTTTCCCCTAGCAGATGATATCAAACTTGTCTACAGCCTACTCCTTGAATCCATGGAGTCCACCATAATAGTCATTTCGTAAGACTCAGCGCACTCAGTTCCTGAACAAACGATTGGGTAATGGAATTCTCCGAAGAAACAGCAGCATCATGGGGTATAATTGCGTTATACCCCCAAGAGAACTCAAACTTGGCGAACCAATCATTTCCTTTGATTTTCAAGCTGGTGACCTGGGCCCAAATTGTTCTTACATCCTTGCTTTCCTGTAAAATGCCCTCAACCAATTTGCAAAGGCAAGTAAATTAGTGAGGTTCTCCGCAGAGCTCTGAATTTGAAGGTAAGCAAACTGCACATTTTAGAACCCACGTCAGACGGATCCTGGTGTACTGCACTTCGTTCTGTTCGAACATGTGGCACTGTGACGGAGCGACAATTGAAAACATTGACCGTACATTTACCGATTAGCTGATCGCCTAGTATGCAGACTCAAATTACGTGGAAATCTGTGAGGTACTGAAACGAGATCCCTTGTGGCTCCGACGCATGAGAGAAAACCTGGCATTTTTTAAAATATTATTGCAGAGGACAGCTGCATTTCCACACCTCGTATTAGAAACTCACGCCATTACTCTCTCCAAAATGCGGAGTCCACTGTTGCTCTCTCAGTCGCGAAGACATTTGTTAGAGCCAACTTCCTTTTTGTTAAATATTCGTACTTATAGAACGAATTTCCCAAACGGCCGCGTATTTTATCACCGTCATCTTTTGCACTCAGAATCGCGGTAACTGGAATGGTTACTGCACCCTTTCGCATTAATCTGTACCGATCACATTCGCCTGAGGAGCGAGTGTATGAAACTAGACTCGGCTCCCGAAAATGCATTGATATCATAGTTTTGTCCGCTGTGGAAAGAAGGATAAGTAAATTCACTCAGGCAAATAAACATGGCTTGTAGGAACAACCTTTTTTCTGGTAAAGATGAACCGTTCCTTCCAGACGAAACTAGGTCAACATCTTGGATATTTTTTGTCTCACTCCTAATCCATATCTTCCTGTCCATTTTAGACAATTCATATCTCACATTATCTACCTGAACATGGAGCAGTACGTGGTTTATTTTATTCCCTCGGATTAGTCAAACGATTACGCTGTTTACGTCCCGTCTCAACCGCCGTCTTCCTTGTCCAACGGCCTGTGCTCACAATTATTTTGCGTTTTATGCCGCTTGTGTCCGTTCATTATACTGATGACCAGACTATGCATTCCGCGATAAACTGCCTCCAAATTTTCCGTTCCCTGATTGATTGAGTTTATTCTTGCCGTGCGATATCCATCCTACCAAACCCAATTCGTGTTTATTCCCAAGATTCAGAAAACTTGCAACCATAAGGGACCTTTCGGTTACCGGTTCATTTTTGTTTTCTGCGTGTATATGGCGGCCTACGGGATGGACGAAAATAGCACCGGGCGAATCCGATGAGAAGTCCCCGACGGACCCAAATACCCTGCGTGGAATTTCGGTCATAGCTATCTTCTCAAAAACATGACCTGATGTAGATATTACTAGATAATGTATACGTCCGCAACCGTCTTCAAGTTTCTCTATTTTATCAAAATCACCGCACGTCATCACCACCCGTCCAACATGATCTTGACAATGTCCACGAAATAATGTATGATTGTTACTATGTTATCACCTGAACCCTTTTCTCCTGATGTCTGTGAGAACAACCTATCCCGAGAGCAAAGGCCAGCAGCACATAATGCGTTATTCTGCATAACGCTTCTCACTCTTCGTTCTTATTGTTGCACGCACCACAGCGTTCAGTTCCAATACATCAAGACTGCCATCTTCTTAATGTTTCCTGTTCCAGATGTGCGTGTTTGCACTCGTGTGTAGCCAAGAATTTACTATTCATTTTCTGGTCCTATCCTCCCACGTATGAATACCTCGTAAAAGCAAACTTATCCAAAGCAGGGGTAAACCAACTCAGGACGGACAAATAAGATCTACACGAGCTGGGATGGCGTGGACATTGCTGTAAATACGCATAACTCAATAGCGCAAGCTAATGCCCTTGTTGCCAGTCTGTTTAGAAATCTGGGCCACATAATCTGATCCTCAACGTTTACGCTCTTTTGAGCGGACAAGTCCTATCAAGTACACACCTTTACTGCTGGGACTGCCCGATCATGACCAACATGCCCACCAAATATACAGTAAATCAGGACGAAGGCGCCCACACATAGATCCCTGTTTCATGTGCCATCACCATCGTCGACCGCGAACATCCCTCCAATTATCCCCTCGACACCCGCGGCTATCAATATACCAGTCACCGTCGTCAGCTAGTCCCCCGGACACAGACAAAAGAAACAAAGAGACCTGTTTTTGTTTCCCACTGGCTCACCAGCGTCGGATATGTTATTCAACCCATACCACATTAAACGTAAATCTCCCCGATACTGACGACGTTTCCATTTTTCTTGTCTTCAAACAACTGATTGCCGCAAATTTTTATCGATATTCTTTGACCTTCCGCATTTCCAAAGTGTTTGTAACTATTTTATTGGCTACGGGTGCCGTGGTAACTTCATCGGTAATCTTCCCCATTCCCGTTTTGTGCCATCAGTACTCTTCTCTCAAGCTGTTTCGGTCCGTTCTGACAATTTTTCACCCTGCAACTATGGCCTTTGAAGACTTTGTTCATGGCAGTTTAACAGGCATGTCCAGTTTATGGACTCGTTCATTCCGGCTACTGAGAGGATATCTCAAACTGAGGCGTCATCGTCCAATTGAAACTTGTTTCTGTGATGCACATCGCTGGTGCGTAATGACACCTTGTTACTCTTAAGATGCCGTTTTTGTTGTTTCTCCTCATTTTGTCTTCATATGCGTACTTGTTTCATGCGAGCTGTAAAACCCGTGTAGCATTTGGGCAAGCAACCAAGAGTGCCTCTCGAATTGTTCCAGATATAAGCCAAATTATATGTACCCCGCGGTTTTTAGCTTAAATGCGGTGGGTATATCTTGTGGCATTCTACGGCAGTGAATGTTAGAGGGCTGTGTCGATCTACATTTTAGCGCAGCTTCCTAAGGCAAACGGAGCCAGCTACCACCGGCCGATTGGCGCCTTGAATGGCATGTTACCTTCAACCGGTAATAAGAAGACAATAGTCGTCGACCGCTGCTCGGTGCAATTAAAATCATTTCATGCCTCCTACCCTGAAGCGGGGTTCGTCCCCTGTAGTTTTCGTGCCCTCATGAACATGCGTCGCCGTTGCGTTTGCCTGCCGGTAATTGTAGAAAAGGACGGCGAGTGCATTCATCAGTGGATTTGCAACTTAGAATTTGCGTCGACAAGGGAAGACTTTCATGACTTAAAGGCGGTTATAGGTAGCGGTTGTCTTACGGCACTGACACCTTCAACGTGCATAGCTGTTTTAAAGGGACAAGCTGGCATTTTACATTGGAAAATGGTATCAATTTTCAGTATTTTCACGACAAGTGGGGTTGAAGTAGAAAATAGTCATTTAAAGCACGATCCCTTTGTGAGATCCAGCTTGGTTGATGTTTATTCCCGAACACTGTAGAGCGCGGAGTAGTTGGATAAGGCAAATCGTCGCCGCATTATTAAGTAAATGCTTGGGAGCTATTTGTCATCCCCGGGTATAGAAACATTTACAAACCAGTTAAGTAAAATTAGTCAGTTCGCCAGTTTTGTTGCAGTGACATTATGGTACACAAGTTAGTTTGTCTTCAAAAGGTATGCTGTACATGGGAGATCGGTTGTTCATGGTCCTGTTGATGGGCAATCAGCTGTCATGCGCGCGTACTTCCTGGAACCAGTAGCTGTTGCCATGCAGTCATATATTGCGTGTATGGTCGTTCCTTAGGTGTGACGTCGGTAAACATCCAGTAGACCCTTAGGGGTGCCACGGTGATGGTTTTACACGCCGACCACCATTAACCGAGAAGGAGTTTAGCGCAGCAGGGGAACATTCACCTATCAGTAAAGAAAGTAAGGAGCCCCTCTTAACCGACTTTTATTATGACATTTACATGTTTTTATTGGCCATAGTTGAAGAAGCAGCGAGGCGTTTGTTGGTTCAGCCGCAAAGTGTCGCCAAGATAACATGGAAAGGTATCCAATTAACTTATTTAGCCGTAAATAAAGATAATAGTACCTCGATGGACACAAACATGCACGCAGAATTAAGTTCATACGTCGGTGACAACGTTCGCAGTAGTAGGACACGGAGAACTAGGAAGGCGGTTGAACTTATTCCAGATACGTTCTCATCTGTACAGTTGCCTAGGTCTTCTAAACTTATGACCTCCGTTGCTTTTAGGAGAACCGAAGATGTCGACACACAGGTTGTCGGTTGTCGGTTAGTAAATTTTAGGAAGCACGCATATGTGACTCCTGCTGGCCACAGACTGCCGAAAACTAAGAGACATCAATGGTCGGGGCCAACATCCACGCCAATTATACAGAATCTGTGTAACGTATACCGACAGCACCTTGTTCATTTGAACGCAACAGCAGAATTGGTGCAATGCGACGTTTGCCAACGTCGGATTCACTTGCACTGTGCCAACTACATGGACCATGCTCGAGCTAAGCTACACATCGAAGCAAGTTATGGCTTTAAACAAAGTGAACAAGGCGTTTCGTTTGCATTTACAACTTTTTTTCCAAGCACACCTAAAGGACCCAAGACCACATAGGACAACATGAGAGGACCGTGAGTTCCACAGCAATCAAAGTGGATCCAAGGAACAAGAGGCGCTGGCGAGGTGAGATTGATGTGAATGCAAACAGGGTTTCTTTGGAGCCACCATCACCCCATTACCACCACAGATTTCCATGATCGGTTGTTTCATTGGTTGCTTTAGTGAATGCATTAGTTTGTTGCTACGAGCGTCGTCTTTGACGTGCCCAAAAACGGTGGGAGTTTTGGTTCTTCCGGGGAATGGTTAGATCACCTTTACCAGCAGCATATTCATCTAGTAAACCGCAGGTGTGGAAATGCGAGAAATCTATGCTTCCACAGGCATACGCAAGGACACTTTTAGAGGTAATTGCAGGTATTGCCGCCCGCATATATAGTATGTATACCTACCTACAGATAGATGCGGTTATAGTCGCACTTTCACGTATAAATGGGTGCGTATATGATTCCGTCTGTAAGTTGATACATATATTGTCCTGCCAATGTCGGAAGTTAACGCAAGCATACTTTTAAGTACAAACGTTAATGTTCCTGCAGGTGCGGTCATTTTACCCTCTACGCATCCTCACACAAATTACCGCGTAAAATTTCAGAGTAATTGTATACCTATATATGTGGACCTAAGGTTACACCCACATTACCATATATGCCCGTACAATGCGCAAGGTGAAGGAAAACATTTCAGTTGACCTTAATGGGGAGATATATAAATATTTATTAATAACACGCTTCCATGGGATTAGGAGACGAACAGAAAAATAGAATACACAAGAAGGCCAGTTTTACCATGATAGCCAGTCTATTTTGCGGCTTTGGCATGCAAAATTGACTTTTTATTTTTCTGAAAATATTAAATCCATGATTCCGCCTTGCATCACTGCTTTAAACTTATCAGTTTTTTACAATTTTACCAGCTCATCACCATTAGACATTTAGCAGAGAAAGTAACTAGTTATCATGCGTTGGACAGTTTTGGGCGCAAATGGTTCCCGAGAGTGAACAATTTGCACCTTAGGATTTGAATTTCTGTAGGGCATAGCCCTTTTGCGGAGGTCGAAACTCCGTCAATATCGACGCCTCGGCCGTATCTTGAAATTAGCCACGCTGTCAAATTGATTTGGAGCCTCGGATATGTGGTATCAGTGTATCTAAATGTTCAGCGTTTTGCCTAACACGACCCGTGCTAAACTGCTGAAGACCGTGTTTAGTCTCGAGTGATCCCTCCTTTTGGGTTTATTTTCCAGCTATGCTCTTCGACGAGTTGTAGTATACCATGGTATTACCCGGTCGTACAACAAACGTCTATTGGAATCTTCAAGATATAGACCATTATTGCCTCCTTGCATGTTGAAATTACGAGGAATCTAAATAACCATGCCTTGAAGTGGAAGTTAAGGTAAAATTTTCAGAGTCGTCTTTATTCGCGTGAAATTATTTTCCAGTGGATGTCCGAGGCCTTAGTTGCGGAAATTTTACTGAAGTTTAGGAATCGTGCGTTTGTAGTATATATGCCACGATTATCGTCCTCCTAATTTTGTTTCTACGAGTAGCATTGGTGAATTAAATCGCCTCCGTATGCTGTGATGGCATTTCTCTTATGGATGAATCCGTGGTGTTATAGAAATTGTTCGACGTAGAAACTAAGAACAAGGACTGGCTGCTCCGGACCATGTAGATTGATGTATTAATTAGTATTGATGCGGGTATGCGCATTTCTTCACCAAAGATCCTCTGGAAAGACATGATTTTACTCGGTGCGGTAATAAACATTAAGGTGCAGGCTTGCAGCGTTCCCTGTAGTTGAGCGACGGATGGCGGCTCAGAAGTCGTTCGTTAGTCAATAGAACTCTCGAGTCTACCATACGATTGCGTGTTGAACACACGAAATAAGAGTAAGCTAGGATTAACCTTACACGGATGAGAAAAATGTGCGGGAGTAAGGAAGAAAAAAATGAATCCAGCAAGCTCCCTTTAATAGCTCTAACAGCGACCAGAGGATTATTGAATATATTATACCACATTATAGTATATTATATTACAATTTATTATGTATATGATGTATATTATGCCTATATATTTTATTTTCCACTTTCCTTTTGGTCGCACAGCAGGGGGAGGCAAAGTCAGCAAGTAGTTTTCAAACCCGTAGTTTTTAACATTCATGGATTGCCTTTGATGGGAATGGCAAACAAAGGCCTTGGTCAAGGCTGAGAAAATCAAGAGCACTGAATTCTCTTTGTCGATGTTCATTGTCATTAAGTTTAACAGACCAGTCTTGCAAGTGGACCATGATTTGCCCCGAAAACCATGACTTTTAGCGTTCATCAGAGCATGGCCTACAAATTAAGTTGACTTTACCTGCACTTGATTGTCGACAGAAGTTTCACAGTTCCAAGGTCAGATGGTACCATTTAATGTGAGGCTAAATAAACTAGATAAGAGTATTGATGTTTCAGTATCCCCAAAGTTGAGGGTGCTTGTGGAACGCTGTCTAGTCCTATATAGATAGTCGGTCTAATTTCGGACCGTGGTGGTTACTTGTCACTAGGCTGGAATAAAAATCGTGACTGGGATGCATTAGAGAGGAGAGTAACTCCTGATGCAATTGCATTATTATCGCCCGCCACAAGGAAAGCGAAATATGAATTTACCACGTCCGAATTTGACAGATGGCTATTTACAAACATCTCAGTTAAAACCGATATGATGTGTTAAACAGTTTTGGTTGTGTTTGCTCTCATAAATTTGGGTGACCTTCTAGCCTTGTTGGCAGAGCGCAAAACCGCTTTGAAGTAGCCCGATAAGAGACGTAATCTTGTTAGACAGACTTTTCATCTGCAATTCCAGAACAAAATATATTTTTTGTACTGAATACCGTCCATGTAATCATCAACCGTTCCAGTCTTCATCATAATGGGTTTGACAGGCGATTCACAGTGCGATTCCCGAAAAAATAAACTCCCCAACTGCTGGATAGTACTTCGAAATCTCAAGGCAACGTGTAGCTAAAATAGATGCCAATCCCAAGAAGGACCAAGATTTCTTCGCAAATTCTACGACACCGTTCATGAGTTTGAAGTCGTGCACGCAACCTTTTGACAGTGAGCCTCAACCACTATCCAGCCAAAGGTAGTCAAAGATAGGACAACATATGCGTACAATATTTGCGCTCGATGATAGAGAATAAACAGAACATAAATGTCAGATTGTTTCATCAAATACAACAGATTCCGCAAGCTTGATCAGGTCCAATAGCACTTGTCTGCGCGTGTCAGCCAGAAATCACTATAAACAAGCAAAACATCTTCATTCGACCAACGTGGGCAATAAAACGAAAGAGGACTGTAACAAAACAGGCCGCATTTTTCAAGTAACCGGTGACCGCACCAAACGTCCGTAAAATGACCTCAAATAAATAGTATGGCGACGAGAAAAAGAAGGACAATACATCGAACCAAAAGTTAACAGTGACCGAAATTATTTTCGTTAGGAGCAATTTGGGTGATTAGAGTTAGGTATCGATGGAGAAAAGAAAAGAAGAGTAGAAAAAGGGGTTTTAACCAATCTGAACATTACAGATCAGGTTGCAGTCTGACTTCTTTGAGTCTTTTGGGGTTTTCGACGCTTTTTCCTGTACTACACCGAGTTGCGATGGTCGGATCAAGGCACTTACAAAGAGTTGCTTAGATCTGGTGGACGGACAGGTTTGAACTCACTGATAGGTAGGAGCTGCGTACACTTGGCGGCGAATTATGAAGACGAGACGGTTTTGGTTGGGCTCTGCAATGTGCTAGAAGTTAACGAAACGGTAGCCTATGGTGAATTGAAAATTTATAATCAGCCTTGATGTGACGACTTCCAAGTATCTCGAAGTATACTGACGTCCGTAACTGGGTAAGATCAGCTGTGAAAATGAGGTTACGAATGTCGTTGGCCGTTTCAGCATGGAATAGTGTTGTGTCCAAATGCCGAACAGTTTATCAAAGAGGAAAAGCTTTGAGGCTGTGCCACTAGCATGGGGCCTACAAGGTTAACAGATACGTTAAATTCATAAACTTAGAATAAGATCTCTGTTTACTTTGTAGCGGGAACGCATCAGATACAACTGAGCGGCGGGTCCCAGAGCCCGGCTGCCTTTTCTGAAAAAGGATGCCGTGCAGTTTCTTTGGAAGAGCTGCCTGTCTGTGATACCAAGTTCATTACTGGATACTTATGTGTTTACGCTCTGTAGAAGAGGCTGGATAGTATGATGAAATAAAAATTCGGTTTCAGCAACCTTGCTGCTGATTTAACTATGGGCAGGAAGAGTGACTTGCCTTGACCGAGCAAGGCCCAGTTGCCTGGAGAATGCACGCTGGGAGTTTGAGCGGGGGCTTCTGTGTGGGGCTCGCCTTTAACGATTATGGGTCCATAAACGCAACGGGCAAAATAGTAAACAATATTTTAGCGCAGCATGTATTTATTTTTCCAAATAGCTCGTGATCAAAAGCTAACTACCAGGAGCGGTTACCAATCACACGTCTCCCACGCTTACTTTGCCGGCACGATGTTTTTGAATATACCCAAACTCCTTCCGCTCCATACTCCTCTTCGTTGCAGTGATAGAGCGTCTGGTTTACTGATCTGGCGTTCATTTAGATTTGGGTAACAGTGATGCGAATGTAGTCACGACGACTAAGGGGAAGCAGAGACAATGCGGAAATCGCGGTAAGGCAACCGGCCTTATAATTTCGGCGAAAATGATTTCCCATTGGACTGGTGTTTATGTGATCATTTTGGTGAATAAAAGCCTGCTATGGAAAATTGCCCGACTCTAAAGCATTGAGTTATTTTATTTGCCTTCGGTATACTATGTTTATATTTCTAGGGCCAAATGAAGTGCACAGGAAAAGCTCTCGCTGGGGGGAATCTCGACTGTAGAAATTTTGATGCTTTCAGAGTATTTAGTGGCGGCAATAATGTTTTGCTTACTAATGAGTTTTTTGGCTTGAATTTTGGTTTGCAAATGCTATGCGACCGGAAAGCTTTCAAGTCGGGTCCATATTCGCAGGATTTTTTAGTAAACATGGTCTATGTGGCATGCCGCAAGCAAATATTCATCGATCATCGCCGCCATTTGCTACACTTCTGGTCGGAAATTCAAAATCACAGAAGGAATCCCGAACAAAGTGATGAGATGTGACCGCTTGGTTGCCATTGTTCCGACAGGAGAATGTATCCAATTCGTGCGGCGCAGGTCTAATGGAAGAAGGGCTGAGAAATGCTGCGAAGGCTAGATAACTTGTGAGAGTTTCAGAAATTTTTGTAAGCTTTGATGGTAGGCAGTAAATGATGCATCTATAAAATTTTCCTGAGGGCAAACTACCAGTGTAAGATTACCACGCCAACGCTGATGAACTTTGGAAAGAGTAGAACAAAATAACTGAAATAGGGTAAAAGGTCAAAAAACAGAAACAAGTTGGCATGTTATACTCAGCATTTCTGTCAACCTGTAAACGGTAAATAAGGTAAACAGACTACTAAAAATGCCTTCTTTAAGAAGCAAAAACCGAACCGATAGAAGTTGTGCCGAACAATGTACCAGCACTTGAATTATGGCTCAAAAGAGCTGAAAATTCAGTGGTCCAATTGGATGATGTATTGACGAACCGATTAGTCGAAGATTAGGAAAAAATCACGAGTTTTGAAACCATTCAGTAAACTATCCTACCTAGACCAGGATCCAACTCTGTTGAAGATGCGAAATTAACAACCACGCTGACTCAGAAACACGACTGATAACTCCCAACAAACAGAGAAATGGTGCACGGGAGAGCAATACCCATTTCCACATTGGGAACAAATTAAATATCTGGAATATGCCCTTGATAGCCATATGCGCAAAAGCAAATGACTGGTTTGCAGCTGCAAACAACTAGTTCTTCAGATTAAAACCGGATTTGAATTGCCTGAGGTAATTCGTCCTAAAGTGCCTTCACAACCAGAGCCCCATGAACAAACAGCCATCACAGCACATTTCTTGTCTTTCTTATCTCTTCTGCGGAGGTATGTATGGTGGCCCATAATTGTATCCCTTGCCTTGTCATTGCGGTAGTAAAAACTGTCTGAAACCGCGAAACAAAAGACATTGTATGGGCGAGTCGTTAACACAAGGAAACCGATATGTTTGCGACTATGCCAAAGCCCGTGGTGGACTAAACCGGTGAAAGCTCCCATGTGTGAACTGATGCCATTCGACGCATAGCCAGTCCGCCTAATAGTGTTGGAGAATGGTGAAAGACATGTTTATATGAAACTGTTCTTCAGCTTTGATCTGTAGGTCATCGACCTGCATTCGCACAAAAATTGGCGCCCGCATCTCTAATTGTGTGCTCTTTGGAAATAGATCTGGGTACCCGATGGTACAATCATTCACAATCCAAAGGTCAAAATGCCAGTGTCGGCCCACCTTGGGAGATTGTAGTAATATTGGTTGCCTTTGCTTGTTGGATCTACATTACCAGGCATCGAAAACACTCATAAAAACCTAAAGTCACAACATATCAAAAGCAGAGGAAGCAGAGTGAAACCGGTGTGAGTGGTAACAGGAAAGTCACAAAATTTGAATATGAAAAAGCACAGAACCAATAACAACTAGGATCTTTCACGTTTTTCGAATAATTTAACTGCCTTGCGTAATACAGGTCTATAGGCACCAGGATGAAATCGGTTTCAATATTCTCTGAGAGTCAGTTTACATGATCCAAAGCTCAGTGGAACAAGGAACCCATTTTCGTCTCTTCCGACAAGCGCGACGTCGTAGGTATCAGAATACTCAAAGTAAATTTCCCACTGCTCCGTATCAGGCAAACCGTATACACCGGAAAACGACTGAAAAAAAAACATTTCGAAATAATCTCCAAATCTATAGAATACTGTGTGGCTACGGGCAGCATGCTTTACCAAGAAAATCAAAAGTCCGGAACAAAATGACTTCGACCAAGAAGAAACGTAGAGAAGAGCACTATTGGTGTATAGACAAACCCTTGAGAGCTACTCAGCTTTTGCGTAACTCATTGTGCACCTCTATCCAGTGGCCGCCTCCTAGTCTGATAGTTCACCACTACACCAGGGTGGACAAAATAATCACCACTTGAACTAAACTGGTGAACATCGGGGGTAGTGCCTATCAAGGGTAATTTGATTTTATCCAAACGTTTGCGTCAGAAGCGATGCTGGCGATTTTCATCTTGCTGTCTCTCTTTCACGGGTGACATTGAAGAATGATTTTAAAATCGTGACCCCGAAGCTCCCCTGGATCCATTTTCTTATTTTAGGTTAACCTCTCTGTGGACTCCTTCACTTCAATTTATCTTTCTCTTATACGATTAATCCTTGCCCAAGAGGCTTGACCTACATTTATTCCTTACCCTTTGATCCTCTTCAGCAGCTGGCATCCGCTTTTCTTTCACTTAACATATTATTTGCTCTCTCGGTGGCTCCACTTTCACGTGGGCATGTTCAGTGGATTTTTCTTTCATATGACTGCAAGGAACCTGAGGTTTTCCGGTTTGCTTTGTTTAAACTACCGATCGGGCTGATGGAAAAACACTTCCAGGGGCCTAAAAATCCGTCCCTGCCACCGCGAGCACCTTCAAAACACTTCCACTGAATACGTGATGCCAAACGTGTGGCTTGCTTTTGTTGCAGTCTAGTTTAACAAGCGCGTGTCAGCTCTTATTGAAAACTTGCGCAACCCAGAACCAATCATTTTAATTGAGCGCTGTTGAATGGAATTCCAGCTGTTGAATTTAAAATAAAGCTCTAACAGTGGGTCAGTCGAGGAGCATCAGTAGGGTGTTATTTGTGGGAAGATGTTTTACGTTTCGCTAGAATAATGCAATGATCCAATGCCAATGATTATTTAGATATACATGCAATAACTTGTTTATCCAATACCATGGTGCATTTTTGGTTAATCGCAGGCTGATGGCTTCTATGTGTAAACATTTTTATTGCATGGATTAGAACTTACTCTCCTAATTAAACCACGCACGCAAGTGTACATGCTAACTAGTCGTCTTCATGTTATCGGCTGAGGAATCAAGGAAGGCAAGCAAACAAAAGAGGAAGGCTCGGGAGCAAAAAGATTAGCTTGATTCCGAAAGCATATCCTCCTCAGTTGCGGCTAGAGTGTAGTTACCTGGAGGCCAAAGACATTCATTTGCAGCGCGTGTGAATGAAGCTTTATCATAATCAATAGATAAAGCACTGGGAGAATAATAGGGACTGGAGTTTTAAGGCAAAGTTCTTCAGAGGACGGGAAGTGGGGGAAAAGTACGTGTTTTTGTGCAACATGATAACAGGGGGGTTGCCTAGCGTTCGATGGGCTCATGCAAGCTGTCATCATAGGGAGCGGCCAGTTGGGCCGGCTAAAATCATTGGGGCAGTTGGAAGGCAAACGGGAATGGGTTCAAGGAACTGAAACTGCAGTGCGCCCCACAAATACGTAAAATGCAAGGATAATGGTTTCCCCTGTCAGGCAGGGTTGGACGGGATACCGGAAATATAACGGCCCGCTATTTCAGACAATTCTAAACACATAGGGCTGTAAGTACCTGATACGTTGGAGTAAGTACAGAATGATGGCAGTAAAAAAGAAGTTTCATATCGGAATAAAACAGAGCCAAGAGAAAAGCAAATTTTGCATGGGTATCGCAACTTGAATGGAGAAAAAAATTAAACAGGTGGAGTCAAAGTCGAAAGAAAAACAAGTGAAGTTCTGCAGGGAGCACAGTGCTTATACGCACCACTGATGTGCATCGCTGACGCAAAATTCTGTTGGATGATGGCGGCGGGTTTCAAGACGTCCATTCATTAATTACATTTGTCCAATTTTTAAAACGGAAATGAAAGGTAAAATGCAATGAAATAAGCCACCCAAGGATCATACGTGCCGGGTGGGAAGTTTTCAACACTCATATAAATATATGCAGGGGATAATAGTAGCGGCCGGCTGGTGACCAGTATAAACTTTGGATGAAAAAGAGAGTCGGTCAATTGACCATGGCTCCCGTAGCCAATAAAATAGTTACAAACACTTTGGAAATGCGGAAGGTCAAAGAATATCGATAAAAATTTGCGGCAATCAGTTGTTTGAAGACAAGAAAAATGGAAACGTCGTCAGTATCGGGGAGATTTACGTTTAATGTGGTATGGGTTGAATAACATATCCGACGCTGGTGAGCCAGTGGGAAACAAAAACAGGTCTCTTTGTTTCTTTTGTCTGTGTCCGGGGGACTAGCTGACGACGGTGACTGGTATATTGATAGCTGCGGGTGTCGAGGGGATAATTGGAGGGATGTTCGCGGTCGACGATGGTGATGGCACATGAAACAGGGATCTATGTGTGGGCGCCTTCGTCCTGATTTACTGTATATTTGGTGGGCATGTTGGTCATGATCGGGCAGTCCCAGCAGTAAAGGTGTGTACTTGATAGGACTTGTCCGCTCAAAAGAGCGTAAACGTTGAGGATCAGATTATGTGGCCCAGATTTCTAAACAGACTGGCAACAAGGGCATTAGCTTGCGCTATTGAGTTATGCGTATTTACAGCAATGTCCACGCCATCCCAGCTCGTGTAGATCTTATTTGTCCGTCCTGAGTTGGTTTACCCCTGCTTTGGATAAGTTTGCTTTTACGAGGTATTCATACGTGGGAGGATAGGACCAGAAAATGAATAGTAAATTCTTGGCTACACACGAGTGCAAACACGCACATCTGGAACAGGAAACATTAAGAAGATGGCAGTCTTGATGTATTGGAACTGAACGCTGTGGTGCGTGCAACAATAAGAACGAAGAGTGAGAAGCGTTATGCAGAATAACGCATTATGTGCTGCTGGCCTTTGCTCTCGGGATAGGTTGTTCTCACAGACATCAGGAGAAAAGGGTTCAGGTGATAACATAGTAACAATCATACATTATTTCGTGGACATTGTCAAGATCATGTTGGACGGGTGGTGATGACGTGCGGTGATTTTGATAAAATAGAGAAACTTGAAGACGGTTGCGGACGTATACATTATCTAGTAATATCTACATCAGGTCATGTTTTTGAGAAGATAGCTATGACCGAAATTCCACGCAGGGTATTTGGGTCCGTCGGGGACTTCTCATCGGATTCGCCCGGTGCTATTTTCGTCCATCCCGTAGGCCGCCATATACACGCAGAAAACAAAAATGAACCGGTAACCGAAAGGTCCCTTATGGTTGCAAGTTTTCTGAATCTTGGGAATAAACACGAATTGGGTTTGGTAGGATGGATATCGCACGGCAAGAATAAACTCAATCAATCAGGGAACGGAAAATTTGGAGGCAGTTTATCGCGGAATGCATAGTCTGGTCATCAGTATAATGAACGGACACAAGCGGCATAAAACGCAAAATAATTGTGAGCACAGGCCGTTGGACAAGGAAGACGGCGGTTGAGACGGGACGTAAACAGCGTAATCGTTTGACTAATCCGAGGGAATAAAATAAACCACGTACTGCTCCATGTTCAGGTAGATAATGTGAGATATGAATTGTCTAAAATGGACAGGAAGATATGGATTAGGAGTGAGACAAAAAATATCCAAGATGTTGACCTAGTTTCGTCTGGAAGGAACGGTTCATCTTTACCAGAAAAAAGGTTGTTCCTACAAGCCATGTTTATTTGCCTGAGTGAATTTACTTATCCTTCTTTCCACAGCGGACAAAACTATGATATCAATGCATTTTCGGGAGCCGAGTCTAGTTTCATACACTCGCTCCTCAGGCGAATGTGATCGGTACAGATTAATGCGAAAGGGTGCAGTAACCATTCCAGTTACCGCGATTCTGAGTGCAAAAGATGACGGTGATAAAATACGCGGCCGTTTGGGAAATTCGTTCTATAAGTACGAATATTTAACAAAAAGGAAGTTGGCTCTAACAAATGTCTTCGCGACTGAGAGAGCAACAGTGGACTCCGCATTTTGGAGAGAGTAATGGCGTGAGTTTCTAATACGAGGTGTGGAAATGCAGCTGTCCTCTGCAATAATATTTTAAAAAATGCCAGGTTTTCTCTCATGCGTCGGAGCCACAAGGGATCTCGTTTCAGTACCTCACAGATTTCCACGTAATTTGAGTCTGCATACTAGGCGATCAGCTAATCGGTAAATGTACGGTCAATGTTTTCAATTGTCGCTCCGTCACAGTGCCACATGTTCGAACAGAACGAAGTGCAGTACACCAGGATCCGTCTGACGTGGGTTCTAAAATGTGCAGTTTGCTTACCTTCAAATTCAGAGCTCTGCGGAGAACCTCACTAATTTACTTGCCTTTGCAAATTGGTTGAGGGCATTTTACAGGAAAGCAAGGATGTAAGAACAATTTGGGCCCAGGTCACCAGCTTGAAAATCAAAGGAAATGATTGGTTCGCCAAGTTTGAGTTCTCTTGGGGGTATAACGCAATTATACCCCATGATGCTGCTGTTTCTTCGGAGAATTCCATTACCCAATCGTTTGTTCAGGAACTGAGTGCGCTGAGTCTTACGAAATGACTATTATGGTGGACTCCATGGATTCAAGGAGTAGGCTGTAGACAAGTTTGATATCATCTGCTAGGGGAAAATGGACGCCGTTTTGAATACCATCTAAGACATCTTTGATGTAAAACAGAAAGAGCAGGGGGCCAAGGACGCCGCCTTGGATTACTCCCTCGACAACTATTCTAGGATCAGATAGGAAGACATTAACTTGAACCACTTGGGTTTTGGATGAGTGAAATGATGACGACCACGGTGGGATTGGGCCGACACTAGCGTAGGATACAATTTTATTTAACAGCCCAGTGTAGAACACTATCGAAAGCCTTCCTAATGTGCAAAAGGTTTATTATAACTGGCATTCCAATGCACAGGGTCTTATTGATAGCGATCTGGCAGTCAGTCATGCAACCAGCGCGCGAATTCTTACAAAGTAAGCCAAGTTGTCAATTGTCAATAAGTTTATGCTCTGGAAGGTAGGCCACAAGTTTATTTTCAATCAGAAGTTTCATGATTCTACAGAATATAGGGTGCAGTTTTTCGGTTAACAGTTTGCAAATTAAGGGAGTTTTCCATTTTTGTAAATGTGTACATTCATAGAGATTTTCCAATATGCCGGGTAGGTGTGGTATTTAATGGACAAGTCAAAGATGTTTGCCAACGAAAGTGACATAGCTTTTACCCAGTGGGAAGGCAGCCGGAGGCAATGAATTAGGTCCAGAGCAGTGACCGATTTTGATTTTCATCAACAGATGGGCTGCGTCCTTCGGAAGAAATACGACTGTTGAGTACGACCTTGCAGTTAAGCAAGTTCGGCATGGGGTAGAGAGATTGTTATTGTTTACCAGAGCAGATGTAGAGAATTCAACGAAAGATTCTGCAATCTCCTATGTGTCGTTCACATAAATGTCTTTTTGAATGATATACGGGACTTGAATGGCTGAGGAACCAGAAAAGGGTGATTCTGCGTTTAAGCAATTTTGCCAATGTTGCCTTCGGGTTCGTCTGGTTTTGAGCTTGCAGCTCCCGCTCTTTCCTGTTTTAGTCCAGTACTCTTTATAGAATTTTAGCTGATCGATTTATTTGCAGAAACAACGGAAACTCTCTGATCTTAGAAAAAGCCCGCTGGAGTTCAGAGAGCAATAAGTTCTTTTGGGCGGCATGCTTTGAGTGTGGGGCGGAGTAATGGCATCAGGGCACTTGCGCATGTTGAAGTATAACTGATTAGCAGCTGGTTGTACTTCTGTTGATAGAAAAAATGCGTCTCAGTTCGAATTACGAACTAGAGTAGGTAGACGATCCCAGTCAGCTCTGAAATGTCCTTGGGTTAGGTTGGAGGTATCTATTCAAGAAGGGCAATGTAAATGAACAGCTAACAGGTAGGTGATCACCTCCAGGTAAACTAGCTTCAGTGGACGTTTGAACATGTGTTAGGCCTATCATAAATATCAAGCCAAGAATATTGCTGTTCCTTGTCGGACAAGTCACGAGTAGGCTTCATCCGTCATGATGAATGTATTCAAGGACATGAAGCAAGTAATTTGGGGAGGAAAGCATGGGTCATTATGTGCCAGATGCATTAAAATCTCCAGAGAGAAGCTTGGGGCCTGGAAGATCAGAAGCAATATTCGTTAGTTTGGTTATCATCAAAAAATCATTTTCACAAGAATCAGGGGTCGATAGAAGCATCAAACAGAAGGGCTTTCCTCACCCATCTTAGCTGCAACCCAAACGGCATCTTGGATGGCGCTTGGCACGTTATGCTGACACAAAGTAGCTGGTATAGATTCCCTGACATAGACAGGGCAGCCACCTCCACAATGGGTTTCACGGCTTTTCCTGAAATATTTTCAGCCGTGAATTCTTATGAGTTACCCGGAGTGTGACTTTTGAGCCACGTCTCGGTGATAAGCATGAAAGCAACATCTGACGAGGGCACGGGAAGGCGGATTCATTGAACTTTCCTTAGTATGGAGCGTGCATTTAATAAAAGTAGCGCAAACTTTTCGGTAGAGCCCATGCCGCTGACTAGTGTCATGGTGGGTGAAGCTCGGTTTCTCTCTGATTGAGAGTCTCGGGGCATATGGCCATTTTCAGAACCATTTTCTTCTCATTTGGGGCCTCCTTCATGTGGGAGGGTGTTGCATCATTTGAGTGAGAAAGCGTGGACCCAGTACAGCGTGGATGGGAGTGGAAGTTAGATGAACCGCCAGGTGATCTGAGCATGACATCCGGTGGGTGATTACCTGTTGGATCGGAGTAATTTAGTCCCTCCGCCTTGCACTCAGTGTCAGAGAACTTTGCTGCCGTGGTCGTGTTTGCCATCTCAAAGTTGATTATATGGGGAGAGTAGGGTGGGACATGCTCAGCGGAGGTGGAGAAGGAGGAGGTGTTTCGGGGAGAAAAAGGTTTTGCCAGAAACGGCAAAGAGCTGCGAGGTCAAAAACTTGTTTGAGTATGAAGAGATACCGGTAATCAGAGGAGGCCAGTAAATTTGGTCCATAGTTCAAGTGGTTTCCGGTTGGAAATAAATCATATTCGGTCGTAAGTTGGCCGGCACACAGTTAGTTCGCAGTAGTGTTAGATGCAGTGGGATGGTGTGGTGCTTCGCGGTATCCGTGAATGATGGCAGGCTGATACGAGTTGGGCCAAACTCATGCCCGTTTGGAGGAAACAGGACCGCTGTTGGGGAGTGTAGAAGGTGCAAACCGGATGACTTATGGGATCGAGTACGCCATCGACGTCCTGGGAGGTCCTAAGGTTTGTCGGTCTATTTACTGAAGAAGTACTAGCGATTGGGCGAGCTTTTCCTAGTTGAAAATAAGGGGCATGCGCTGCGGCCTCAAAGAAGTATTTTGCATCGGTAGCACCCATTTTGACGACACATTTGGGGTAAAATGGGGTGTTTGGAGCTGGTGGTGAGAGGAGCGCTAGGATCAGGTTTAGGGTAGGCTAGAAGCCCTAACTATACCGCCTTCATGGTTCGCAGACTTTTGCCGGGATTTTTGAAGGAGGGGTTTTAGAGGATAGCAGCAGAGGTTTTCATTCTGACGTGGTTGGTTCAAGATGAAACGTTTCACATGGTGATTAAAGAAGGTGAGGAGAGCGACTTGCCTAAGTTAAACTCAGATTTCAGAGGTGGTCTTGAGGTTTGTGATCCTGAAAGTAAATTTGTCGGTTTTAAAGGAGGGCAGGGAGATCTGACGATATCTTTGCCGGGAGATGCTCCTTATATAAAGACTGAGTATCTGTCTTCGGAGAGGTGTTTTATCCTCCGCAATACTTATGGTTTTCTATAAAGCTTCAACTGCAGTGATATTCATTTTTGATGAGTTCACGCGCGGCGGTTTCGTTTTGGAATTGCATCAGCAGCGGTCAGGAATTTGTTGGGTCCCTTTCGCAGTCGCATACAATGATTAAGATAATGAATCATAATAAAAGCCTTCATTTTGGTCTCCTTGTTGTACTCCAGATGTTGGCGGTCTGGAATTTTAAATATAAGGGCATCCCTGGTGTTCCTGTTATGTTCAAGTGATTCAGAAGACATGGATCAATAAAGTTTGTAGCGGAAATTGGATGTGTGCCTCCGGGTTGCTTGCTTAACCATGCTTTTAACACCAAGCGCGGTCGCCATTTGCACACTGTTAGCGCACGCTCCTACTAATAACGTACTCAACCTTCCACCACTTCCGAATGTCTTGTTCTTGTACCGCTCACGTATCACGGTTGTCAGTATTGCAATCGTACCGAGCCGGGTAAGAGTTAAGCACAAGCGACCACAACGGTTAAGGGCAAGCAAACGTAATATGAGATTCGCGTTCGGATATTCGGTTCTGCCAGCCCTTCTGGGACGGATTTGATGACGACTTAATTAAAGGGGAGATTGGGACCGAATTGGCGACGGTTGCTGGATAACAGCGCTGGACAGTTGTTTCTCCTAATTTTCGAATCTCACTGAATACGTCACCCATCTGGACCGAGCATTTGATTATCTGTTATTTTGGCAGGGATCGTGGACCACCTATTCCTCTGGTTGCAAGTCTCACGTAGTTTGCCTTCGGCATGACGTTTAAAAACTTCTTAAGACGGGAAAAGCGGGCTATGAGAAATTAAACAACAGTTTAGAGCCAAAATTTCAAAAAAATTGTAGAAATGTTGGAAGCAGAACTCAAGAGATTCTGATAAAAGGTAAGTATGCAACGTGAAAAGAAACTTTGAAAACGAACTTAGCACAATTTCAAACCGCGCCACTCACCACGAATGTATAAGTGTATCGGTTTGGGCGAAAGTAAGAATATGATGTGAATGCTTGTGTCTATTTACACGCCTTGCTGCACACAGTAAACAAATTCCAGTGTCAGTTGAAAACTTGTGTTGACATTGTTTCACTGACGGAGTTCCTATGTCTATACCTGCGGTTGTATGTACTAGTGGAGGCTACTGGAACAAAAATGGCTAGATCTTGCTCGTCGGGTTGAGATAGTATCTTGAGCGTTTTATTCAGCCAATGCCCCAGGCTAGATGCATAGGCTCTTCATATTTGACTGCAAGGATCGTGCAGGCTTAACAAAATTTTACGGTTATTGTCTTCCTGGGTTCATTTTTAAAAGCAGCCAAGGCAGGAGAAATCATTCATATATGTTGGAGTAATTTGGTTTATAGGGTGGAATATTTGAAGATAAAGAAAGTTGTCCTAAAAGCTTTCCCCGACATGTCAAATGACACCAAGTAGCCAAGGCAGTAAAAGACAATAAAGCCTTGTTCCTTAATTGGAGTGCGAGAACGTGCATATCTTTGATCATGATCTCACAAAAAGGAGAGATAAGTTTGATTCGTGTGCAGCCGCAGGGGATTGAAATGTATTGTGTACAACGTTCCGTGCAGTTTAGCAAGGAAGAATGCACCGAAGTTGTTTTATAAATGCCCACCCAACATTCCCAATCTCGAGGCTGTTACTCGGTCGTAATTTGGAACACGATGAAACAGAAATCCAGGTGAAATCTTGTTTGTGTTTTATAAATCAATAGCTTACTCTTCTGGGTTCTAAATTTTCTGTGCACCAAATTAATTAGTCTCTTGCCTTTTGCAACTTGAATCAAGTGTGGTCCGATCAAGTGAAATTTCTGGGGTAATGCAAGCCCAAGTCTCTGAGAGTATGAGAAGAAGGAATGACTTCTTATGTGATTTCAAAGAATCCTGTAGGAATGTGGCATTTATGTGCGAGTATGTTGCTTTTTTGGGCCGAAAATGTCATCTACTACTCCGTGCATCA
Source organism: Fasciolopsis buskii (assembly GCA_008360955.1). NCBI lineage: Eukaryota > Metazoa > Platyhelminthes > Trematoda > Plagiorchiida > Fasciolidae > Fasciolopsis > Fasciolopsis buskii. The sequence goes on along the minus strand of LUCM01002204.1, from coordinate 14,469 downwards.
TAAAACATGGGCCAGTGGACCAGTTTTGCATTATCCAGGATATTTTTGGGGTCACGACGGAGAAACGTATATACATTTTTATATCATCCGCAAACGGAAAAATATTCCATGTCTAATGATGTGAAAAACGTCTTTGAAGCTCAGCAGGAAGAGTAGTGATTCTAGTATGCTTCCTTGAATAAACCTACTAGTAATCTGACGAAGCTCGGATAGAGTTCCATTTTCATTTACCAACCGCATTCGAGAGGCAAACAAGAGAACCAAGCCAGCAGGCGGTTTTATTCCGTAGCTTTTGACTTTCATGAGAAGCCTGCAATGAGATACGCGATTAAAAGCCGTCTTTACATCCAGGAAAATCACATTCATCGACTTTCCGTCGTTGACAGCCTCAATCACGATGTTTAAGAAACCAGTCATACATGTAGAATATGATTTGCTTTGAAGAAAACCATGTTGGTCGCCGTTGAGGAGGCCAAAGTCAAATCTTTAAGCTTACTTGTTTTTATTGCACTTTCTATGATACGTGAGGAAACTGGGGTGCGATTGATGGTCCCTTGTTTAGGTCGTTCCTGCTTTGAGCTATTTTTAGGAATTGGAACAATGTAAGAAGTGTTTCACTGATGGGTAAAAATGCCATCCTCCAAGAAATGAATAAATACTTTGGACCACAGCATTGGGGCACTTGCACACCCGAATTTTGAAGGGGCTGGATAAGGTCATTCGGCTCAGTGTGGAACTACGGTCTTATTTTTGACACCGACGATTTGATGTGACTTGGGTGGAATCAGAAGCCCGGAAGGGATGTGAAGGATACTGGAGGGTTTGTCCGGCTTAACGGCGTTGCCAGAGATCATCATAGAGGAGGCAAAATTATCACTGAAAACTGCTGATACTATTAGCGGGCGTCTGCGCACATGTCCCTGAATATGACAGACGTGATGTGTGCACCAGGTAAAGAGTTGTCTGTTCTTGGTGGCTTTGGCTGTGCGTCAGCCCTGTTGGCAGAATGTAACGCTTGATGTTCCTTCTTCGTTTGAAGAAATTCGAACAATGCCCTAAGTGGTTCAGGCGAGTCCTCCTTCATATCACGCCGAATTCCTTCGTTCCTTTAAAAATCATTTTCATCAAAGAATGCTTTTAGATAGGCTCAGTTTGCTCAGCCTTTTCGAGATTCTGCCATACTGGGTTGAGCTGGTCAGCTCAAAGCAGAGATCCGGAATTGCCTTAAGCTGGTTTCATTTATTTTACTGATACTGTTGGAAGGGGCTCAGGGGCACTGCAGAATGACCGATGAAATGGTGTGTTCCTCGGTTGTCATAGAGGAAGCGAACTATACGCTGAACACATCTGATATCACTAGAGGGTCAGCTGCACACGTGCCCCTGAAAATGACAGTCGTTATGTGAGTACTAGTCAGGGGTTGCTTGTGTTCAGTACTGTCGCCTGTGCTGTAGCGTTTTTGGTAGACTGTAACGCTGGAAGTTTATTCGTGTTTTGAAGAGAATCGAGAAGTATCTTAATCTCCCTAGATAGATGATTCATTTCAATATCACAGGAACTTCTTTTTTCGTTTGATTCTCGCGTGTATTAAGGAATAATTTTTTGTAAAACGTACCAGGGTGCTCATCGTTTCTGGTATTGTGTCGCACTGTAATGGAGTGACTAGATCAAAGCACGCACCTGGATTTGCGTGAAGTTTGCTGGTGGCCAGTTAGAGATCCAACGGTAGAAAGAAATAGTCCTAATTGTGGCTACTATTTAAAAAGAAAATGGCCCCATGAGGCTCTATGTTATGGCCTACTGGAAGCTGAGGATGAAATATTGGGCGGCGAAACTGGAAACTTGTGAACAATCTGTGAATGAACACATCCGATTTATTTGTTGTATAGGAACGTGCGCACCTGGGTTAAGCCAGTTGTGCAGATAAGATCAAGACTACTGTCGGCACTTGTGGGTAAAAACAAGATGTTTCCACCCACCCGAATGCACACTGAAAACAAAGGCGAAAATGTATTATTGGGACGAAAAAAGACCAGCAAACTCGTCGCGTGTTGAGATCGCCTGCTACTGGCTTAGGACCTGGAAGGTCGGCGGCCGCGATAGCTCTGTCAGTCAGCGGTAATAACTCGGACTGGTGCGTAATAGTGGAGCGGTAGAAGCAACTGATCAGTTAGTCCCGAAGCTCGATGGCCACATTCGGACAGATACAACCATTCAGTTTATTAAATGCAGGGTGGTTGTTCCATGGGTCTAAAGCTGGTCCTTTTTGTGTGCGAGACAGCCCCCGCGGTTGTTCATTCTGCCTTTTCTTAAAAGCGTTGCAACCAGCTGTAACAATGTCACTGTCGGAGTATTGTCAAGCAGCCTGGTCTCAGTGATAAGAATGAAATCATACCTGCATTTTATACCAACAGACGCAGTGCGCGCACCATATTTAGTATCGAGCGAGAGTTTAATAGTAACGAAGCAAGTGTCTAAGTAGTATAACTATGTGAACGTGAATAGCTAGATTAAATGTCATCAGAGGCGTAGGATTTGATATGGCCTGAAAGTTCGTTGTGAGACAAGCAAGGAGGAATGGATGTTGATGGTAAGACCGTTGACGAATTTCCTGTTGGGCCTGATTTATAAGCTGGGGAAGGTTCCAGACTGTTCATTGGCATAACCGTTGAGCAGCGTGTGCTTACTGGAAAGTGAAGAGGTCGTGCAATGGAGGTGGAGGTTATGGTACTGCTGAAGGAAAAACCGGGTAAATTAAAGGATATCTCGACGGCGTTCCGAAGGAATTTTTAATTGGCAGGATGTTCAAAGGCCTGAATTGTAGGTGATCGTAGGCCTCGAGATTTGGTCAGGAAAGGTTGGCCATTGGATGAGGCCATTGATGTGAATCCGATGAGGGATGTAAAAGACGACAACCTTACATGACCCATCTACTCTACTGGATGTGTTGGAGCGCAACACATCCAGGAAGTTGCCAGTGGTCACTAGGCCACGCTTATCCAGCTGCGTTTCAGGATCGATGAGGTGGGATAGGGGTGCCAGCTTTACGACAGCACGCTCCAAATTGTCAACGTGGTCCATTAACCTGGATAATCTTTCTAATATCTTTGCCACGTCATGGGTTTCATCCACCAAGTCATTAAGTACGACGGAGCACTGTTCTCAAACAAGGGCCAAACTGGGATTGTTCTGCAGCGTTGGTTGCGCAAACACAGTCATTGAAGCGTTTAGCTCGCTGGTGGACACCACGAGCATTGAGTTTTGCTTGGAAATTTAGAGTGTGGGAAGAGAATCTAAGTAAGGCTATGAAAGTTAATCGCTTATAGCATTACGGCTATGGTGATAACGGGATAGTATTTGTAAGCGGTTTGGCATAGTTCTTGCGATAGATGGGCTTAGAGATATCGTAAAACAACGCAACTTGTGAATATTTCACTAGAATAACTTAATATCAAATTTGGGGCAGGTTATGCCTTTACAAAATGGGCCTGAAGGTAAGTTAACGGGACAACAATGCCTTACTGCAGATAAAAGGCGTTGAAAGACCGGCTAATGCTATTGATATACGATAATGTGACGTAAAACAGAACAATCCGACACCCAATATACGTTTGAACAGCAGTATGATGTTGATGGATATGGAATAGTGCGGATAGGAAAATGGGTACAGACACACTTATGGCCGAACACCTTCCGGCACGGAAAACGCAAGCAGCACAAAATCTTCTTGTTTAAGTAGCCGAGGAGTATCCTGTCCGCGCACTAAGTTTTTCACGCGGACGGCTTCTTTCGGTCATCCTTCAAGCGAAACTTACGCCTAAGACTATCTATATCAAGCACCGTCACCGGATGGTTGAAAGTTTCCCTTGAGTATCACCAAACCTCTCTGGCGTTGCCGAAACATCCCATTACGCCCATCACGTGCGCCTCCCGCTCGGCGGTTAACTTATGATTGCGCGTCTGAGATAGTTGGAAGGAATGATTGTGTTAAAGACAACTGTCAACCAACCCGTATTGTCTACTCACTGCATTCAACATGACGAACGGTGGACAATCAAGATTTGGAAACATGCAAATAAGGATTATTTGAAATTATGCTGGACTTACCTAGGAACATGTGGATACTTTCGACGGTTGTGGATGCAGAAATATTTATCAAGATACTTCGGAAGTGAAGAAGGAAGATAATAAGGATATTCTGGTAGCCCATTCTCTGAGTTAACTCTGGGAAATTTATAAAGGGATGTTATTATTAAACGTTGGAAAACGCGAAAATTCTCTTCGAACTCTTAAAACTAAAGTAAAATAAACCGATAAAAAGCAGAAAATTATCCTAATCTTCTATATAAACAGCAGTCGTGTCCGTACAAACAATGACGGCAGACATGAGAGCGCAACTGACTTGTTGTCGTCAGTGCATCTGCTTGTGTCTATGGACCCCATTTATCCCACTAATAGGTCGATGACATTTAGATTTTACAACCTCCGAAAATTGGACACTAACAGCTTGCATTCACTTCTATAAGGACTCTCATTTTCTTGCAAAAAAGCGATATTTCACGGAAGAGAGCCCGTTGCTATCTGAAGAGTTCAAAACTTAAAACATCCACGTAATTTCCACGGATTTAATCTGCAGCAAAGGGGGTTAATGAAACCGTGAGTGATGGGCAAAATTTGGCAAACCTGGCCGAAGCGACTGGAGGAAGAAATGGAAATGGTCAGTAGACGAGCAACACCGAAATGAGGATGGAAACTAAGGGTCATGCCTTGGGCAGTGGCTACTGTGGTCGAGGAAATGAGAACAACTGTTTGAAATTGCGAAGAATAAGAGGAAAATGACGTGGATCATGGTGGACCACAGCTTAAAAGCGCAGAGAGAGAGAGGAAAAAAACAAAGAGTGTGCAATAAGGTAAATAAGATATCAGCGTCGATGGGAAATGCGGATGCAACATTTCCGCTTCTTTTGATGTGGATTAAACCGTTGGCTGTCACACAGAGAAAAATAGCTGCACGGGGGACATTAGAGAGGACTTCCGGAATTATGGTGATAAGTGGGCGGCAGGGTTGCATGTGGATACTTGCCGAAATATTCACTGTAAATTTGATAGGGGTGTTAGCCGCAAATAGATCTAGCTGCGTCTTCAGGACGTTTTGTCTCCTCATAGCATGTTGCCTTATCGGATCACAAAACAAGGCCCTTAGTTTTTAGCAGACTTGTAAGTTATCATTTAAGAATCCTGCCGGCTTTGTTCATCGCGGCATGAAATTAGATATTTTTGTTCTCCCTCAAGTAGTACACGCGGTGCGTCCAGACTGTCTGAAATAACGGAGGAGCAGAAAGCTGGACAGTGTTCTATTTGAAGAGTCATGAAGAGTGACAACGGAGAATAGAATGAACCAATGAGCGGGGCCGAGAATTTTTAAGGTGAATGGAAGAAGAGGGAAAATATCCATGTTAGTGGCAATTGTGCGAGTTGAAGAACGCTAAGGCGAGTGAAGCGCCAAGGGTAGATCCAAAATTAAAGTGCCTCAAACATTTTTATACACCAAGAAGTCAAGCAAGATCAATTTTAGGTAGTGTCAATAATACACTGGTGTATTTGGCTCTATTCGACGTTCAGATGGAGCAATAGAAAAACAGAGGCAGAAAAGAAAGTGCAGGTATACATTGGGTTCAAATTCGGGGGCCCTGTGAATGCGATTGGGTCAGCAGGTAGGATTCCTATTTGACAATGGAGGATAGGGCTAATAAAAAGAGGAAAACCTGAAGGGTTAGGAAAATGAGTGAACTTGAGGAATAAAGATCAAAGTGATTCCGCCTGTCCTGGTTATTAAGAAGAGGAAAAGCAAGGGTGGTTTGTCGTCAGCAGCTCGAAACATTAATTTTGCATATAGGCCGTGGCTGGTGTAGTTTACAGATTAAAAACTTATTAAAGACCTAATCGGGCAATTTGCTGCCAGCTGGTTTAGAATGAGCAATATGGATACAAAACTGGTATAGTTCGACTTTTGGCCTATGATGGTAGATGTGCACCAGTGAAAGAAATTTTGTGAGGAGTGTTACGGGGTTTGAACGTGGTAATATGACAGCTCTTATAGAGAAGGTGAGCATAGGTACCTGGCGTGCATATGGGAAAGTTAAGTGGATAAATGTAGACAGCCAAGTGTGGCGGTGCCCCACTAAGTATGCAGCGTGGGAGCCAGCAGCGAATCAGGTGAATCCGGATAGTGTAGTTTTCTCCTTTACCAGGATTGAGTCAACGATGATGAGAGTTAAAACCCAACGTTGGTGGTGGCTCATCTTCCTTGCGGCTTGGTTTCATTTTTGTACTTATATTTCCCCAAAAGAGCAGTTATTTTGCCCATATGGGAACTTTACATAGCTCGTCCCCCCGAAGATAAACTTCTATGTATTAGCAATTTTTCGCCAATTTTGGGTGTAGCTCGTTCTTCCTGCGTTATCAAGCCACGGCCTTATTCCTAATTCAGCAAAAGTTTCACTGCACAGGGTTATGAGAAAGAAAAATAAGGATAAGCAATCACACGGAGGAAAAAACAGGCTCTGGGCATGTGCATGGGGACATGAAAGAAGCAACTACAGAGCCTGATCACCCTTCGCGCCTCGCACAGCTTCCTTCACGGGAGCCAGATTAACGTAAACGATCGTAAATGGAAAAATACGGCTTGCTATTATGCTTTTCTCAAAAGGCTGGTATTTGTAAATGCAAACGTGAGAGAATAGGTGCCAAGAGATGGAATGAAGTTAAAGATCTGAGAAGAAAGCGAATATGGAATTGGCAGGAGTACTTGGGACGACGAAACTGCATTGCTTATTTGAAAGAAGGCAGTGTAACTGACTGGAAACGGCAGAGTGCAATAAACTTAACAGGGAAGTTACTTTCACGAGACGGTCACCTATGACCTAGGGTCCAATTTCTTTTTGTCGCCGTGTTCAGTAATACTAGCTCCAGGTTACGTTATGCTGATTGTGTATAGAGAAAGAGATCAGGGTCAGTTGTTAAAATGGATGGCTGACTCAGAAGCACGCTCTTCCTAGCTGTGGCTGCCGGCCAATTTAAAAAAAGGCCAGGTTAGGGGGAAAAACTGTAGGCGTGTCCGTCAAGAAGGAATGCTTACCCGCCAGCTTATGCGAAAAAAGCTGGTTGAGTTTCAGTCGGCGTCGCAAACATTGCACAGTTATGACGAACGTCGGGCGTACTTTAATTTTGAATCGTCGACTATCTTATCAAGTTCTTGTTTTCGCCCTCCTGGATACTTTTTGTGACAATCATCTGTTTTTGTCAATCAATATGCCTTCCGCACTTAGTGGCCAATCCTGGGATTTGAATAATCAGCGGATGCTGTGGCATCCTTCATTTTTCGAAAAATCAGATCCAAATTTTGTCTGGCTTTAGCCGGTGAATAGCTACATAAACTGAGACATTTGAAAAGCGCGATTAATTAGGACCATGGCAACGAGCTTTCTATCTACATGGAATAGGAAGTGAGCATGAAATAATTATATATTCGGGTTGCTTCCATCTGTAAGTAAGTATATCCACGTTACGGTAGAGAAGCTCAACATCCAAGAGAGACCAACCCCAGGTTAGACAAATCAAGACAGAATTCTATGGCCGCAGTACTAGCTTTAATAATTTTAATAGGAAAGTCTATTTTTCTCAGCAGCAAACTGAAAGCGACACCGCATTGCATTTAGTTCATTGTCGATATACATAAGGGATAAAATATGATTGTTTAATGCCATTAGTACCGGGTTAGAAGTGACACCATCAATGGTTACCACATCCATACAATCGTATGCGGAATAAATCAAAATCTTCATAGGGATTTCAGATACAATTTGTTTCATCTACCTTACCATGTCTAATACATATGCACTAAATCAAGCAGGTGGAAGCAGTTGTACCCATGATTCTTATTTCTTCTCTCGAGCTGAAATTTCTTTTGTTGCCCCACCTCCCTTTCTAAACACGTGATAATGAACCCATTTTTTGACAAACACGGCCTACTTTTTGCGCAAACGATGGTTTCGCCTAATGAATGATTCCATCCATCCTGCGCAAGTTCTTGCAGTACCGACATAAATTTTACTAAAATGTTCAAGATTAGAGAATTATTGTTTACAGTCAATCCAAGGGAACTGCAGGAAAAAAACGATCAAAGCCAATGAAGCACAAAGAGGCTGTCACGTCGAGATCTATTCTGGAAACAAAACGGTACGTTTTGACGGGGTTCTACTAAAAATATTTGACAAAAGCAGCCTGTTAGTGGGATATGCACAATGATAGATTTTAGTGTGTCATGGCTTGTTGTGCGGTTTTCGATTCAACCAAAGCATTTTTAGAATGGTCCTTTACATAAGAGTCGACCAAACTATTAAGCTAGCCTTTTTTTACAATATCAGTCTACATTTCGGGAAGGCTTTTTCACGCATTGTGTACTCTCTCTTTAGTAAAGGCTTACCGAGTAACTAGAACTGGGTAAGTTTTTCGGTAAATACCACCCAAGTGCACTTATCCGTGGTTCGTAGGAGAAGGGAAGGAGCTAATGTGAAACAGAACTCAATAGAACGGGTGTTGGTACGCTAAGAATGTCTGCTTTTCCTGCTCTTGCTTTGATGACTTATAACATGAACCCGAGGCGGATGCTAATTATCCCCCTTGTGAACTAATATTATCCAGCAAAAAGCAAAGACTTTCAACGCTTCTCTGGGGTTCAAAAAATCTCATTAGCGATGCGTAATTGGATATTGACTCTCAGTCGTTACATGCAAAATATAATTGACAAGGAATTCGAGCAACGTCAAGAGAGATGGCAACTGAAATTCCTGCAGATAAAGCAATTAAAAATTTTTATTTGGCTGGAACTGACCGATAGTTTAGCACATGAACAATTAGCACTCCAGGCTCCGTGGCGTTGACCTATGAGCAGTGTTCCTAAATATGCTTTTTGATTATTCATCAGTTACCGGAAAAAATTCGCAAAGCATTTTGCACAATCGAGCATCCCGATAATACGGTGGCACTTTGCATATGACGCACCGCTATCGCAATATTCGTCTTTTTCCATGACAATGATATTAGTTCTATTCCATTTCCTTGTTACGGAAAACGGAACTATCCTAACGAAATTGCCAGGATTTTAATGATTGGTCCCGTTATTGCATAATGCGTCAAAACACTTTATTCGGCTACGCCGCAGGATGAAAGTTTTGGTCAGTATCAAAAAATGTGCTTTGAAGATATATATATTCGATCAATCAACCTTCATTGCCAGGCAGGGCTACACGAACCGTTTTAATGAACCAAACTGTCTACTTGAGACGCTCGCGACAGACTCATGTAAACCCGGGTACTCGAACATGGTTAAAGTTTTGGGAGTCGGTGTTGGCGCCCTGATCTTAGGACTTCTTTGGGTTTTATGTACAGTGATATGTGTTATGCTTTCAAAACGTGAATCCTCTACCAAGTAAGAGACTATAAACTTGTTGTCATGACTCAGGTTCACAACTGCATTTGTTATATCCATGTGCTTTATAACATCTGCAATATTGTTAACAATTCCAAGAAGGAGTGGGACTGAAGACACAGCCGTAAGAAACCTGATTTTTTTAATAGCATTCGTCTAGTTGTATGACTATCCATTTTTGATACGATGCTTTATCCTCACTTTACTCGCGGTGACCATATTTGCGGAATTCGTGTTAACTTGTATACATTACTTGTTTCATGCAACAGTTCTTGCAGCAAGGTGAATTTTGGATTCTAGTACTTCTATTAAAGCCATGCAAGAACTGGCAAAGGAAAATGTTTTCATCGGAATAAATAATTTTTCTCCGCAAAAATAATATTATTGAGTCCGTCGAATTCTCCTTTTTCACCGATCAAATTTGCCACGCAAACAAGTACAGGTCGCGTCTCAACAAAAATAACCTTGTCAACACAACCTGTGTTCGTGCACGGAAAATGGCCAATTTTGTACACTGAAAATTTGCTAAAAATCTGCTTGTGTTCATGGAGAACTAAAATTTTACAAAAAATTTTCCTGAAATAATTCACCATGTGATATCATCGCTCAAGTAACCATAAAGAAACCATGGAAGCACTTTACAGCTGTTTTATCCTTGTTAGGAATCATCAGCAGTGCATATCCACCGTGCCCGAAACGGGTCGCGAACCCAGGACGAACGATTCTGAGTCGAACGCCTTAGCCATTACGCTACCGGGTAGGCTCTGGACGGTTTGTTGAACTTCAAGGATGAAACAGCTGTACAATGCTTCCACGTTTCCTTTGTGGTGATTTGAGCCGTGATATCACGTGGTGAATTATTTCAAGAAAATGTTTCCGTCCAATCAAGGCGCAATATCTTAGACCATTGGATAAACAGGGGGTCCGAGTTTCTTCCCTGGGCAGGGGTTTTGCCTGCCATGTGTACAATGAAATCACGGTTATGTGGACAGGATAGTAAGTGAAGAAGCAACAAATAGGCCAAGATTGACGCACTTGACTACTGGACCCATTCCGGTAGGATTGCATTTGCACGTTTGTGACCGGTTCTACCCAGCCACCCGTTATCTAACCTAATTTGGAGGTCGAAAGAAATGGCACATAATAATGAATAACTTTATTCCCGCTTAAATTGTGAAATGCACAATATTCGAGTTCGTCGTGTGCAGTCGAACGAGACGAAAGTGTGTTGCTCTTGTTTCCAGTGTTTTAAAATTTTTGCAAGGGTGTAGTAAATACTTACGCATAATCTACTGAATTAAGGAGAGTTCAGCAAGATGAAGTGCACTTACGTGCGGATATCCGTGTAGCGGGAAAATCTTTCTTGCATTCTTGAACGAATGGCGACGTGTGGAATAACACGAACATTCACTTGCCGTGGTTAAATTTGCAAATTTGCTAACGGACACAGGTATGCAGAAGAAAGGCAAATGGAAAGATGGGAAATGTATTTTTATACAGCCGTAACAGGGCTATACCAAGTTTCTTGTTAGTGCTCAACGGTGTCCATATTCAAGTCCTTCGTTTCCTCAGTAGTTTCCTGTTACAAGATTACACTTCCACTTTGAGCCATGTGTATTACCGGTGCTGCTGATCATCGGATAGTTTTTTTCGTTTATTGCAACTACGCGACCATGGCTAACGCAATAGCATTTTTGAAGTGTTCCTGTCGCAGCATAGGTTCAACTTTGTTTCATTAGTTGCGAATAAACATAATGTGGGCTTGCCAACGGCCACCTGCTTCATTTTTGTTTTTTACGGCCGTTTTGTTGTGCTCCAGAAAAATTCACCTCACGGGTCATGTCTCTCGCCAGTAATCTAGCCATCGTCTGTCGCACATATCGAGGAGCAATGTCACCGTAAGTAGTTGCGAAGATGAACTCTTGTACTTTACAATGGCAAAACAGTGCTTACCAGCTGCTGACCATTTTCTCTGTGTAGAACTGTCAAACATTGCGCAGTTGACAACGGCACAATGGTCGGAAATCTTCCTTGGTGAACGGAGCACTCTAAGCGATCCATCTGCTGCTTCGTTGAACTATATTGAGGCATAATATTTCCATACATGACATTCATCTTCCCTGATACTAAAATGTGTGAACGATGACGTAGTGGACACAACGAACGACGGTTTTCGCATAGCCCACCTACACCAGTCAGGATTCTAATTGTGGTGAGGTTCGTTTGCAGCATAAAAACTAGATGCAAAGCAAAAGGAGAAATCGAGGCACAAGCCATAAATATCATTTACTTTGATGTTCAGGAAAAAGTAGTAATCCCTGAGTCTGCCTTCACCCACGTCCGTGAAAATCGGATGGGTCTAAGGTGGTAGGGGATTTCGGCATAATTATTTGAAATGTTTTATTAGCAAATGCCACTTAAGATGAGCAATGGCCTTGTTATTTGTTTTATCTCGCAATGGGATGAAAACTCCTGTTTCAACGTGATCTATTCTTGCTAAAATGATGCAACTGTATTACTCTGCATCACTTGATGTTGACGGAGCACCGCCTAGGCGGTGAATCCTCTTAGAAAGATAAGCTTCTCCTTCGTTACATGGATGGATTATCATCAGTCATAAAAGGGCTTACGGTATTCTCCTGACAGGTAGTATCATAGTTACCGTTTAATCAACGGAAGAAAACGTGTCGTCCTCAGGCCAGTTTTCGAATGCGCCAGGCATCGCCGCACAGAGCTTGGAAATGAATTACGACATCCGTGCGCATATCGTCACTTTGATTGACCAGACAGGAGTGTTAGGCGGAGCGGGTGCATGAGTTCTCACATTCGGTGTAACCGTGTGCGGATCCGATATGCATACTGGCATGGATAAGCCGAAAATATTCGAGGTAAGCTGCAGGCCAAACATAAGCCCGAATTAAGCAAAAGATGGTAGCCGCAAGCCACAGAGAGCGTCCTTAAACAGAGAGCACAGCGGAAGACATAAGCACATGAACGACGAAAAGAGACTCAAGAGGTATGTGCCGGTAAGGAGGTACAAAAATGGAGATTATTACGAACTGGAGATATCCAAGTCTGACTGCGCAAAATGTCTTGCCAAAGCGTCCGAAAAATCCAACAGATCACTGCAAATGTTCCTTAAATATTTTGGAAATGGTTATATATCCTTTCGAGAGTTGCTTGTTCGCACGTCAAAATATTGCGAGATTCCTGCTAACAGAGATTTGTAAACATGACTGCCCTGGTTCCGAACGGTTGGATGATTAGCCGACCAAGGATACTTCGGTGTAAGTATAGCTCCAAATCAAGAAGAAAAAAGCCAAGACTACTTTTTGCATAAAACCGCTACTCTTGTGGCGTTATATGCGCAAGAGAAACTGATAATCCAAGCCTAAAAACAAAATGGCCGAATGCTATTTCGGCGTGCAAACAAAAAGACTTACAAACCAGTGCAACTCAACCGTTCGCATAATTTAACGTCCTGTTTTAATGGTTTTTTGATTAATCCGGGTATATTTGAAAGGAATTTCGTACCTCCAAACAATCTCACTTCCAAGAGAGTACAGAGAAACAAAAGTAGGTGAAGAACAAAGTACAGTAGAAATAAAGAAACATGTTGTTTTGCATCGACGAAAATTTCCGGACAAGTGCATTGGGAATAGCCAGTGGTGTTTTCATTTGATTTGTGAAAGCTGATAGGGTTCTAATGATATATCTGAATTACCAGAAAATCTTGGAAATTCTGCGCCTTTATTTTCTCTTTCTATGAATGCATCAAACGCCTAAGTCCATGTTACCAAGTCTTTTTGTAATGTCGGCAGACTTGGGTGGCATTCCCCAGGCAACCACCACGACTCAGGGCCAGCAGTGGCCAAGCGGATAAGGTCATGACGTTTGGACGTAAAGGTCGCGGGTAAGAATCCTCCCACTGTCGGAATCAGGGGGAAGGATGAAAACGGCGAGCAAGGAAGAGAAAAAAAGCAACGATGAGCAAAGTCCATGACGCATGGTCGTTCTTCTATTCCTCATCTCCACGTCACTGGCAACCCATCGGGATCCAGGCTTCCCATGTAGAGACCATACTTCCTGGTTGACCAAACCAAAGTACGACGTTGACTGGGGGGACTTTATTCAGGGCCTTGGACCAAATAACCTAACTCACAAGGCAGTAAGACGCTCTGTTGGTCACCCACCCACCCAGAAACGGTAAATGAGTTCTCGGTCATACGTCCTTCGAATGTGGCCAGACATTCTGAGTGATCAGTGCACCCTTCCGTATACATGCTGGTGAGCGTACAACCGTGTCACTAGACTGCTCATCAAAGAACAGTCACCTCATTGGAGAGCACCGGAGGTTTGTCTTCATCGTGGCATATTAACAGGAATGCATCCTCCGCGAGAACATCATCAGTAGAGGCGACGAGAAAAGCCGGTTATTTGGAACTAACTAGGATGGACGTTCACGGTGGGTAGCCGGCATTAGACCCGACACACCCACCCTCGACCATGCAAAGGCACGACAGACAACCACTAAGAATCAATAAACAAAACAGTGGCGCATCAGTGAGTCTAAAACTTGGAGATCCAAAAAAACGAAAAAGAATTAATTCATTCTGACGTGCTGAAGGGCCGGGAGATCGAGTTATGGATGCTTAATTCACTTGATCAATGATAGTGATACATTCAAGATAACGGTCTTCCACCGCATACAACCGTTTGTTTCGGCACTGAATCCCGTTTCTCCCTCGCCCAATCGATCTCCCACGTTCTCCGGGTTCTACAGTCGAACATGCTAGTGGTGTCAGTGAAGTAAGTCCCGTCCCTGTTTTATCTCGTTCTAGCTCAAATATCACCAATATATCAGCGAACCCGATTCCACCGGCTAATGCAATTCTTCGTCCTGTATCAGAGATTCGCGATGTACAAGATGCACCCAGGTAGCACTCCCAGTCGGGGTCCAACGGAACGACTTGAATAAT
>LUCM01002203.1:53409-64204 GCA_008360955.1 Fasciolopsis buskii | reverse complement strand
TTTCTCGGAAAGTTTCTGTTCATAGCTGTTGCGAACAGCCGAATCAGACAAACGTTCGACAGCCAAACCGGTTTTTGGCTTGCGTCGATGGCAGTTGAGCTGCAGCAAAAATTGCATTAAAACTAACGCATGATTCGATTCGACGTACCTGGTCCAGTACGATCACGTACGTCGAATCAATACACAATTCAACAGGCATAACGTAAGTCCATGGCTGCCAGATTTATAACTGGCATGTGTTGTTAGCTGTCGGGGTTTATGACCCATAAATCCAACTATAAGCAGCCGCTGACTGTTCTCATGATCATAGATGCAAACACTGGCGAAAGGTCAATCAGACTAATATCAGAGTCGTACGGCGTAGCCGTCCATTTCGGCTAATGGATTTTCACTGGAACCTAATCAAGTATCACATTATTAGAGGTTCATTAGAGGCTCATCCAACATAATCCAAGCTTGTGTAACGTCATCATTCAGGACACTTAACACTTTTTCTAACCGATTAACTAAACCCACCGTAGCAGAATTATTAACTAACTTCTACATCAAAAGTTGCAAGTTTATTCTGGTCATCTCAACCTTATTTTCCGTTTCCGATAAACGATAATAATTTCTCACGCAGACTTTTTAATTGCTTCTTTTTAAGCTTAGATAACATCTCGCAGAACTAGAATTAGAAAGCATCCTGGGGTAGAAGCTAATCCATGAGTCAGAACAAGGATTTGATTCAAGTCTTCTGGTGCTACTGAATTTAACGCGTCCAAGAAGTGGTTAAACTAGGAAAAGATTATTCCGTAACTACGCGTTTGAATGCATTTTTGATTAATGAGGGATGTTGAAAAGAGAATATGGCACGAAAAAATAGGAAATACCGTGATATCATTAAGTGGAACAAAAAAGTAAAAATGGAACTTAAACCCAATATTCGTGCACAGACGAAGCAAACCAAAGCAGCAAAATATCTACACATGTGTATTTGCTTCCAAAACGATCTAAAAACACGAAGCTAAGGCGATTTACCTTGGAGCAAACACAAATCTAATTACCCCAAGGACCGATAACTACAAGAAACTTTCCTCAATTTTCCGAATCTCGAAGCATCACAGAACAGTAACAACATAAATTCACGGTATTATCACGTGCAGCATTTCAGAGTGAAGCTTACCGCTTCGAAGTTGTTGAAATTCGGTTTGTAAAGCAACAGAGTGAGTGAACGCATCAGATCACCGACCAACACAAAATCCCCTTTGCGACGTAAAAACAGGACCATGATATTCTCATTGAAACTGCAAGCCAGCCGTAGAGAATCTTCTTTGATGTCGAACAAACGCACCTTGACGATGGGGGAAACAAGAGACATATTGTCGTCAGTTCTAGTGTGGATCGAAAACCTTTAAATCACATTTATATCTCACGTGTTTTGTCAAGTGAACTGTGCAATGAAAACTTGAGAAATTTCGCTGGGTAATCGGGTAAGTTAACATCGGAAGGGGTTCTTTGGGCACGTAGACAATGCGATCACAAATAAAAAGACTGACTCTCAATCTAAAAATGAGCTCTGGAAATAAGAAACCCAGTGGCAACAAACAAAAACCCAGATCAGTACAAAAAATCTCCGGTAAACTTCAAATGACAATAGCGAGTTCTAAGTCTCAATTGCACTGCTTCGAGGTGGCAATTAAGTTTGCCGCATTCGAAATATCCATTTATCTTGCTGATATTTCCGACTGATCTGCACAATCGAAAAAATTGAAAAGGTATACTCCTGTCTTATTGGAGGAAAAACAAGCATTCCATTAAAATTTGATTTCTAAGATATCCACGCAATTAGTTCCACTATAGCTGATACTAACCGAGCTGTTTATTGCAGCCAGTAATCGCCCATTGAAATCCACTAGTCGATATACGGCGCCGTTAACATCATGCACCAGGACTGTTTCAAGTTTACATTTTTCTGGGTCCCATTGGAACAGATGGATTCGTCCTTTTGTTGGCTCCGGTTCTTCCTCGACCAGAAACGCAGTACCCACGGCATATAAGATACCAGACGAACCATTACTGTTTTCACTTTTGATGGAGGTGATACTGACGGCAACTTCAATCAGCGTTTGACTATAATAAAAATTGTGTGCAAACAGCAGCTCCATGTTTGATTGGTTGAAAATGAGCAAAGAA
This sequence comes from Fasciolopsis buskii, assembly GCA_008360955.1. Classification (NCBI taxonomy): domain Eukaryota; kingdom Metazoa; phylum Platyhelminthes; class Trematoda; order Plagiorchiida; family Fasciolidae; genus Fasciolopsis; species Fasciolopsis buskii. The sequence goes on along the minus strand of LUCM01002203.1, from coordinate 62,029 downwards.
GATACTTCGATCTCGCGAAACTTCCGTTCTAATGCAGACACTGAGGCTGTGGATATGAGGTGGACGAAAAACAGAATCGTAGAGGTGAAATTGAACACAAAAGGTCGATGAGATATTCGTGGGGCAACATGGTCAATAAAGCTCTTATTTAACGGATTACGGAATGTGAAGAGAATTTTTCTAGCTAACGGAAATTATTTACATGACGAGGCAGGAATGAGCATCATATGATGTTACTCTGATGAAGCCAATGTGCCACGAAGACGGATTCATTTGTTAGTCACCAACTAAAAGTCAGTGTGAGATTTATACGAATGGACATTTCGCAATCCACTAGGCCAAAAACAAACAGAATCATGAACAAGCTATCCTGAGAACGAATACAAAACCTAAATGAAAACGTCAAAGAAGAATAATACCCGGTCGCCGAGTTTTAACAATAAATATGGGACGAGCAGACCGTCCTGTGAGTTGTCAACAGAAGCTACTCGACGAAATTCCAAGTTAAGGTCGTCCACTCCTAGGCATTCATAATGAAGCGCCATAGGCAAACGTTAAACAACGGTGACGACGATCGCGCTAAAAGGTTCTGAAGGTGACCCGGGAGAATTCGCCAAGCAAGTTAATGGAAAACAACGTATGATTAGAAATTAAATGACAAAAGATAATTCCATACTGAAATACTATTGCTGACTTACACGGAACTGTTTTCGACAACTGACTAGTTGATTTCGGCACTTTCTGCGAAAGCGAGATAGAAGAGCGAACTGGTTTAAAACCGACGCCCTCTTGAAACACTTCTTGACGATATGTAATCAGCCCGAGACTGCCAGTTTCAGATTGGTATGCCAAGCGCTTAGGAGTTTCCTCAAGCGGTAGGGTACGAATGTGTAAATTCTGAATTTCGTCCACGGAACCAATGACGAGTGCGGATGGCGTGACGAGGGCAATACTGTGGAGAGATTAAACGCACCACATGACGTCCCAGTAAAATTGCAAGGAGCTAACTTCGCTTTGGAGTTATTTCTGAATCAGTTGGAGGTGGGAAATAAAAAGGTTCCCCATAGAAAGGGCGCTGGACTTATTTTGAAGGTGATATTTCGCAGCCGCACACACTATAGAAGAGGCTTTTCTTTGGGAACCCCAAACGGAGACTTTGATTCAAAAATCGCATCCATGAGACAGTGGGACACTAACGCAAGTCGGAAATTTGGAGCGAGTGCACATTCATCGCCACCCACATTTCCCGAAGCAATGGATAACGCGATCCTGATTATCCTGTGCGACGACCGACGAAGTATGGAATTCACCATGGTTGTACTATTCATCGAGGTTTCTGGACAAATACTGCTGGGGAGTCCAGCCGCTAAGCTAGAGGGCGATTAGGATTTCCAACCAAAGCCTTACAAGAACCTGTTCCCAATACAGTGGATAGTGGCTGAGTGGAAGCCACTGTTCCACTCGATTATCCAATTGAGTCGTTGCCTCAATCAGCCTCTAATCGGGGGGGGGTCAGGAGACTACTTCGTCAGATCCCCAACCGTTGACCTTCCAAGCATGATTAGATCTTCAGCCATCCTGTACACCTCGTTGGGTCATGGAGGCATACAAGCCGCCGTATCAAGTCAAGGTGCAGTCCCAATGTGACGATGAGAATAAGCTAGTTTTGTAAACAATGCGGGCGTAGATAAATTCCTAAAAGTCGAGTTATCAACGAAATCCCAGTCGCACTAGTGGGAGGCGTTGAAATGAAATAGCTACTGCAGTCAGTAGTTTGGTTCGCACACGACTGGTGGGAAAAAATCTCCACGGAAAAACGGCCGGTTATGCGGTTATTATTGCTCGTCGAGTATGTCCGAGTAAGTCCCTGTTAATTTTCTAATAGGTCACTACACTTTAGCAGATGGATGACTTTGATATACATATCATAATTAGGATGCAGAAAATGGAAATGGTCTCCTCAAGTACCGAAAAACTTGGATGAGTAAGAATCGCATATAAATTGTTTGTGGAATTATAACACTGAAGGGAGAAATAGTTTTGAAACGCATGGGAAGCGAGACTGAATCCAAATACAAACACAAAGAAACTAGAGGACAAAAAACTGAATACTTAATGTGGTTCCCAAACTCGCCGCGTGAATTGAATGACTAGGGTCTAGAATCATCGCGTCCAATTGGAGTGACAAGCAACAACGAACTTCGAAACAACAAACCGGCATATCACGAAAACACTCACCAATCGCTGTAGTATGCTCCATTTAGGGGAGTCATGTAGTTTACCTCTTTCAAATTCAAGTTAGCGAAAATCAGTTTGTTCTTTATAGAATAGATGACACACGGATGATTAGAACAGACGAAAACGTTGACTTTGCTCTGTGACCGCCATTGTTTTAAAAACATTGAAGGGCCTGTTCCAGCGTTCATTCGTTTGGCTTCGCGTAAACACATGCCACCTAGGTAGGAGAAATGTGGAGTGGACTAACAAGTGGACTATGGTCAAAATGCATATATACCTGAAAATATTGGCGGACACAATTCAAATGTGGTAACATACGTTGACCAGGAAAACATTACGAGTAATGTGTTTAACAACCTTACGATAGTTTACCATCGACTCTACGGATTTGCTTCAGACGCTCAATAACGAATATCAAGCAGACACGTTCTTTGCAAACGATGTTCCCACATAGAAATGCAACCAGTCTGGACGAAAATAACAAACCAAATAAATGCGTGAGTAGGCAAAACGCAATTCTCAACCACCTTGATCTAGTGAGCTTATTTAGACTGAACATTATTGAAGTTAGGGCAAGTGGCACAGTATTTTCGCTAAACAATGGTTTGAGGTATTCCGAACTCAAAAACCGTGTATTTCAGGCACGGCGCAGAAGGTCTCTGCTGCGCGCACCAGAACATCCATGAACAGCAGACTTTCTAAAGATTTGGAAAGCTGACTGACATACTTAATGAGCTATAGTACATAGAACAACGACCAATCGCTACCCAGCATCGCATACTTGGTAGACAAACCGATATTTTTAGTCACCAGAGTGAGTGCAGTGAAACCAATGTTAGTCTGAACCCGCCAGAAAGTCAAAACAGAATACAGCTCCGCAGTTATTCATGCTAGTTCGAAGTAATTGTAAATTGCTTATGGCCTTAACAATAACAATCGACTCATAAAGCTTCAAAGGAAAATGGTTCTGTGGTGAAAGCTATTTTCCAAAGTCGTTTTAATGGTGAAAGTGAGCCACAAAAAAGGAACTGATCTAGCGCAAAACTGAGATGAACTCGAGCAGAAAAATATGCATCTTCTTAACTGGTTTGCGACAGTACATTGTAAAAAAATGAAAACAGTGAATTCGAATTACTCGGCTGTAATCATGCCCATTGTTGTGGGCAAAAATTGGTGTGAACTACATACTCATGTGGAATCACTTGTTGATGTACATAGTCAGTTTCAGTGAAAATATCAATCGCTCGGATGGCAGGCCATGCTGAGACAGTATATGGGAAGTGTAACACTGCATGGTTTACCGTTTCTATTTAACGTCGTTTAGCTTCCAATTAAGCATTGAACTCCGCAGGCCTCCGCTATTTTTACATCCAATGAATGCTGAATTGACCCCGTACAAGCTGTGCGGCCGAAATCGAGGAGAGCATAACAACTTGGAAAAATGAAAGGGTGTAAAGCAAGCTGACTGATCACTGATCAGCTATCAAAATGATGCCAATAACAAGTGAGCAATGACTAGTACTTTTGATGAATTTAATAAATCAAACGTCCCACCTTTGGAGAAAGAATAAAGCGCGAGGGAAAGTGTGCAAAAACTAAATGAACATAAAACTCACCTTCTGTCGGATCAATAGTGTAAAAGTAGAGTGTACCATCACCCATCGCCGCAAAAAGGTAGGCAGTATCTTCCAGTTGTGAAATGAGCACAGATCGAGGCAATAGTGCGGTGCCGGTAGACGCAGTAGTTTCTGGAAGAGGTTCCTCATGGAGCAACTCCAGAGTGGGCAATCGGAGCAAAGCCAAACCGTGTCCAAGCCAGAGACCAACCGCAACGACGTGTGGCACGTCAGGATCAGGAGGTGGATCTGTTACAAGTGGGCGACCAAAGATTAAGGCCGCACGGGTTTGGTCGAAGGGAGTAAGGTCGACGCATGCGACTTCGTGGGGCATAGTCCGGTGACTAGTGAATAAGTTTTAAGAGGAAAGCGTGAATTTTGATGACCATCACAAGTTTCAGTTCGTTATAAGATGCACTGAAATTTGAAATTAAAAAAAAACAGTTCCGCTGTAAGTTCAGACAAGTGTATGAATGCAATATTAGGCATAGAAGTCGAGTTTCCAAGTGGACTGTGTTCTGCTGGATTTGGTTATTTTCGGAAGAGATTGGAAAATATTAGTCCCTCAATTTCTACCATCTTAAGAGCAGCAAGGCTGAGTCAGAAGTGAACAAGTTAACAAGGTGACTGGTTATGACAGGGATGCTATCTAGCCGCCAAATTATCGCGTACCATCCAGGTCACAAAAATAGAACTTACGCTATTTGCTCAAATGTCGGAGACTCTGGTGACCCAGTAACCTCGAGGGCATAAAGTTCCATCCCGCTGGCAACAACGACCAAAGATTTGTGGGAACTCAAGGAGGAAACACCTCGACCGCTTGGTGGATGCCATTCGACCAAACAACCGCGCCCACGCAAAGACCGAATACCAATCAGACGTATGCCAGACGTAGTTGCCTGTAGCAAGAAGCACTCTTCTGTATGCATGGGAGCATCTACGGCCATTGTGTTCGGTTTAGAGGAGAATGTAGACGATAATGTTGCACAATAAACTGTTTGCTCATCCGTTTTGAAGCCCTCTAAACGTAAGGCCGAGATGTCATCATCTTTGAGCATCAGTAACCTAAATTCACAAAATCGGCGAGAAATCACGTGAGAAGTATCTGTACGTTATCATGCAGAATAAAATAAAATTTTCAAAATTCACTTAATAGTCCCAAATAAAAACGCATTAAGCACCTGAAAAGATGTACCCGCGCCACACAAATAACTATGCGACACAAGGTCCACTCAGCACAACACCGTTCGCATATTCTAGGTGAGAGATTTGTATCTGAGCGAATATCAATTTCACTATTCACACATGAGGATAGGGCTATCTGCATAACCATTTCAATGTCAAAGAAAAGTTGGAGGGCAACCCTGACAAACACCAACTGTAGTGATGAACTCGGGCGATACATCGTCAGCGCCAAAGGAAAGCGTGATCGACTGGGTAGAACGGCGCTTTCAGGCCGCGGAATGCAGAAATCGTCGATCTACGAAAAACGTTTTATTTCTAATATTTATCGCAGCGAACAGTTGGTTAATACAACCCCGACCTGGATGGAAACTGATTGGGTCTCACGCACACACCTTCCGTGAGTACTAGATATTTGGTGGAGTCTAATGCCCGTGAATAGTTTGGGTGCGATACTTGCCAAACTAATTCTACTGTACGGATTCCAGACAGACTGTCCGATTACCCAAACCGTGATTCCAATCTTTTATGGAGGAAATGAATCGGCTTGCTGACGGCGGGAGATGGGATGTGCTTGAAGAAAGCTGAAACCGAGCTTAGCTCGCTCATAGTGAGACTGGCTGTAACTTCACTTTGACTTAATATCCAATCGTTCGGAGGCACTACAGTAGTTCATAATGCGAGATCAGTCGTTCATTACCCCATTCGATCTATTGGGGTCCTATGTGGTTTTACATCACTGCAAGCTGCAGAGTTAGGGTTGCCGGTCTCTTTCCCAGCACAATAGGGTCCAGTGGCTATTTGGCATACTTCTTCGACTAAAATCAGTTGTCAAGTGCGTCAAAAAACAATTTGGAATTTGTGTCAATAATTGAGACAAACAATTTGGAGCACTAAGGGAATTAAAGAATTCCGAAACAACTAAGTTGAAAATACAGTCACCTAACTCGAAGAAGAGTAAGTCGGTGATGACTACTGGAGTTTAGGGACAAACGTATAACAATATTAGCAAAAAGACCATATACGACTCAGCCCAAATAGATACCGAAAGTAAAAAAGATTTTAGTGAACTCACTGGGTTTGACCAACCATAGAGACGACAATGGTGTCGTCAAAACGATCTGACTGGAGGGAGAAGCACCAAGCACCTGTTAACGAAACATACTTATACCATTTAATAATTACATATATATTCATATAAATTACATATATATATATCAGCCAATTTTACACACCTTTGATTAAATCTTGATCGATTGTTGCAAGCTCGTGAATTCCGATTCCATTGTGAATGAGACGGAGACTACCTTCTTTATAGGCACCAGAACAAGTGATCAATTGATTCTGGCCTTTGTTCTCTAATAAAACCATGTCAACAATCGGCGCAATGTTGGTAAAATTCTCCAAGACGGTGATATAACTATTTCGCTCCGGATCTGGGTCGGGATTTAATCGGATCAGCTGAGAATCGCCCAAAGTAGATCCAATGAACACGACTCCATTGTCCAAGTATGCGATCGACTCGGGAGTAACCGTTTCACCTGATGTACATTGCGAACAAAAAGCGATGCCGAGTTGAGACAACCAAACTTGCAAAAAATAAAGAGCGCTTATAAAATTCACAATCTGTTACCGTGAATTACAACTTACATTCAATTTTCTTTGTATTCATTAGACAAGTAAAGCGCTTCTTACCGTTCGTGTTTTTTCCTTTACAACAACTCGACCCAGATGCACTTATATCCACCAAAAGGGCCAGAATCGAACACCGTTAAACTACACGTTCCGAAACTGGCGGTTAGACGTGAATAAGGGACATTAATACCCATGAAGTAAACAATCGCAGACGACTCAAAAGAGTAACAAATAAGGGTGTGGCCAGCCACGTGAACTCTAGTTCCTTTTGATAAGCTTGCACGCAACAGTTCGTTTCAATTCACACTCACCAGTTGTATCCATTCCTTCCACTGCATCTCTTCTAACATTACCGGACAAACAATACTTTTGTGGCCGAAAGAGAACCTCTTGGAAGTGTCTCACCCGAAAAAGATCGCCAAAGGTATGACAAATTAAGCCATTTTCAACGTGTAGGTAAATGCAAGTCCACAAAATAACACGTGCGTTCGTCACGCATCATTATTTCGTTTATCCAACGACTGTCAGCTCCCTCACTAAAGGAATATTCTTTCAAGAGCTGAGTGAAACAGGTCACTTTGGTAGCTATAGTCCACTCACTACAAGAAGCGCCATCCAGGTACCATGAAAGTAATGCAATGTGTCTGAACGCAGAGTCTACGGGACCGAATGCTGGTGTCCGAAATGTCATGTGAGGTTTCAATCAACGGAGAACGAAATTTCGCAATCGGTAACGGAAGCTGATAACTAACATTTAAGTGCTCACTTCCTGTTTGAATTTCCTAATTATAACTTGCTTTTGCCAAGCGCTTTTTGCGCTAACCCACTGCCACGGGAGGACTGCAAAACTATCAGATTTCTCCACGGCACACAGATAGCAGTCAGCAACAAAGTGATGTATAGCTTGCAATCTAATAAAGAAGCTGAACGGTGCCTTGCGGAAAACCGTATACCACGACGCAATAGCCTGATGCACCTAATCTAAACACTGGAAATCGGACTCCTTGGGTACTTGGCAGTCAATGTGATCAACTTTATACACCAAACCCAACGGCACAGTTCGGTCACTCGAGTATATGAACATGACAACAAAGAATAGACCTCCACAACCTATGAAGCTGTCATGCTCGATGACCATTCTAAGGTTTTGATGCCGCGATTTTAGTTGTTGTTAATTTCCCAAGTGAACCTACGTTTTCCAAGTATTTTGAAGTTGACGTTATTTTAAATATTGCGCGGTTGAAAAATTGTGTGCCAGCAGAATGATTCATCAAAACTCGCTGTTTGGCTGTTTCGCGTATCGACCAAAGCCACTCCAAAAAACTATATAAACGATAGAGCTCAGTTGACTTCTAGCTTGTACTGGTGGGCCACCAATAAAAACGGCGGAGTCCTATGTTTGTCTTCTCCCACCCGCTAGCGAGATGGGCTAGCAGTTCAAATTCCGCGTCGTTCTTCTGTTTTGTATGGCTGCTCACTTAAGGAAGAAACTGTTTCATTCCGTTTCGTTATTCGACTACGGAGCTTGAAGACTCGCGCCCGAACCATTGTGCCTCCAGCCTCAGTGTGTATTCCTATCCTGCTAGACCGCAGGCTGTGTGCTAATGTGCTATCGTGCGACCCCTAGTGATTACGACTTGTGATTCAGCGCGTGTATGGATCAAGCCAGCTGGGCAACACAACACTAAGTGCTTCCAACCAACAACTATCGGCATCTCTTCTGTCTAAGCAGGAAGATAGGAAGCATCAATGAAGGCCTAAATGGAAGCCAACTTCATACCTCTACGCCAAGTCATATACTTAAAGGTGTGTTGCTTCTCTTAGCCTGACAGTGGAATCACTTTCGATTGATGTCTGCTGTCTGAGTGAAACACGAATTCAGGATTCGAGTAGAGTAATTCAACTAACTGCGCCAAACGTCTCGTCAAAGTATTTTCTTCGCACTTCAG
>LUCM01002203.1:15174-26188 GCA_008360955.1 Fasciolopsis buskii | reverse complement strand
CGACCAGATATTCACTCTTCGACAGATACTCGAAACGCGCCACACGCACCGGCGTCCTACGATCGTAATCTTTCTGAACTAGGTGTCATTTCTGAGGGTGCCTTGTTTCCTCGTATAAAACTTAGTAGACTGCGCTTGTTGGGTCACGTGTTGTGTATGGCGAACATTCATCCACCATACCGTGCCCTTCTTTCCGTTCTTCTTCCCACGGAGCGGAGGAACCCATGTGGAGGTCAACAGATGACTTAGTTTCGTGGATTGAGAAATTGTACAGCGGACTTAGGCAGAGTGGATGTCTTACGTCTTCGTGGTTGAAGTTCGGAAGACCCGTCGCCTAGCTGGCTAGAGAAGATGAAGGATATGGCAGATAATCGCGAACAGTGGCGATCGTGCTGTCATTTTCTATCGAATCAGAATGATTGAAAGAGTGCGTTTGGATAGTTAGACTGTGTTCCTTGTGCTGGCTACAACAGCATCTTATCTTTTCCCATCTGTGTAAGTCCACCCCCTGTTCTCTTTGCATATCTTCTCTTTTTGTAGAAACATGTAACTTTGGGGAAAAGACAGCCGTCAGTCACTCTTGCCTTGCCGTTTAACGCTGAACGATAATGGTGATGATGAATGCTATTAGGTGGACTTTTGGTGCCATAGAATCCTCATTTCTGTTTTGTGCTTGGGAGTCGTCGACCTCAGGTGCTCGAGATGTTAATCGTTTGGAGGTTTTTCGGTTGCCGGTGTTTGGGTATTGTCTCTATGGTTGAATGTAGTGACTGGCAGATTTATGTACATTTTTTGCTTGTTGCATTTGGTGCCTGTTTTGGAACCAGTTAATCTAAGCGTGTGAAACTTAGTAAACTTTAGTGGTTGAGCCATTTGTTGTCTATGGTAAACACTGGTCTACGATACTGTGCCCTGTTTACCGTTTCCCTTACGAACCAACCCACTTGGAGGTCAACTATTGGCGTGGCAACATGAAACAAAGAATTACACAGCCTGCTTTGGTAAATTGATTGTTTCACACCTCAATTTTCCTTCCACAAGACTCGCCAACCAGCTGGATGGAGACACTTAGGAGTATGGTAACTAACCGTGAACAATGCCCATCGTATTTTGTTTGTGTTAATTCGGAATCACTGGGAACTGAGCGCCCGTACAGTTAGACTGTGTTCCTTGCGTTGACTGTTGCGACACTCTTTTATCCGCACTGTGTTGATCGACTCATTGTTCCGGTTAAATATTCACTTTATATGTTAATGCGTAACTGGGAGAATGACAACGATCAGTAGGTGGTGCTTAAGGCTGAACGACGATGGTGTTCAAGCAGACCAGGCGTTTGTTGCCAAAAAAGGTCATAGGCTAGGGTCGCAGATCCGCCGGTCATATTGTAGGTAGACGGCAACTCCTTGTCTCCCGGCTCGGCATCACACCTGATCCAGTGAAACCTCATGTTTCTGCGCCGTTTCGTGTTTCAGGGCCAAGTTTGTCTGCTTCCCCTAGTATGCAAAGGGCCCTAGAGACTTTGGGGCATTCCGCTCCCACTGCACTCATGTAAGGTGCATTTAATGAAGGATAGACAAGTGTCACGTCTTCATGTTTGAGGTTCGACATATCTCAATCGGTTAGCTGGAGTCACTGGAAGATATAGCAACGAAACGTGAACAGCGGAGACCGTGCTGTCATTTTCTGTCTAATCAGAATAGTTGAAAAATGTGTCTGTATTCCATGTGGCACTCTTTTCCAACTCCTATAAGTCTACTTCATTCTTTCTGTAGCAGTGTTAGCTGTCAGCTAGGCTTACCTTGGTGTTTAACTCTACGCGATGATGGTGATAGCACTACTTTGTCTTGTAGGATTTGCTATCACTGACCGCCCTCATGCACAAATGTAGTTTTTGGACTTGTTCTCCCCATTATCCTTGGAAGTTCTCCGTTATAGTTCTCAATGACTGCATCTTATTTGAAGTTGTCCAACTGTCATTTCTCAGTCACTGGAATTCCACAGGAGCACCTAGCTTTTTCATTGTCGACCCATAATTAACTCGGAATCGGTGAGTAGTTAAAAGCAGGCGTCTTGAGCTCGGTTGAAAATTAAATAATTGCATTGGGCACTTCTCGCCATTATGCGTGTGTATGCATGGAACGAGCTTCTGAATATGGCGGTACTCACTGAATGTACATAAGTTTCATTCTGAGTGTTTTAACTGTCATCTTTTCCTTAGGAACTAAGCGATTCGACAGCGAGCGTGCTGGTGATCGTGAAGTGCAGAGAACAATGCTTGAGCTGCTTAATCAGTTAGATGGATTTCAGCCCAACCACAACATCAAAGTGATTGCCGCTACCAATCGCGTAGATATACTTGACCCAGCTCTTCTGCGCAGCGGCCGTTTGGATCGAAAGATTGAATTTCCCGCCCCCAATGAGGAAGCTCGAGCTCGAATAATGCAAATTCATTCAAGAAAAATGAACGTCAAGTTAGTTCCTAGCTTATTTTCATGCTCAACTTCCCAACAGCAAGGACGTTAATTTCGAGGAGCTCGCTCGATGTACGGATGATTTTAACGGTGCTCAGTGCAAAGCGGTTTGTGTAGAGGCGGTAAGTCTTCAACCCTTCTTTTACTTTTCGTACTAAAAGTTTGCGAAAAAACTAAGATTTATAATTCCTTAAGTCATCTTTTCTTTAACGAAAATCGAAACATTGATCCTAACTTGTTCAAAAGCTCGGAACTTGTTTTTTTACCTTCAAAACTTAATGATCACAAAAGTCATTCATTAGACTGCGTTTGAGTCAAGCTATCAAAGTCAAGCAGGTTGCTCAACCATGCGCTGTTCTGCCCCATCTTTTTGGGTTTTTAATTTGGTTTAGTTAGACGCTTTGTTTGGGAAACTGATTGTTCAGTCAACTTATTTTCATTTAAGTTTATCGTTGCTATTGCGGGTAACACATTGCAGCCCCGTCGAATTGATATCTTTTCGATTAATCTGTCTTCCTTTTTTTCCCCTTATTCTTTCCATTCCGAGAACTGGCTCGTTGGGGTTGAGCATTTTTAGTAATCGGGAGTGATACACCTCACGCTGTGGCGGTTGGGCTGCGAGTTCACCCTTATGTAATTGCATGGTCCACTCAAATTTGCAGTCGGTTGCCAATCTTGTCTTGAATTTGCTAGCCTTCGTTCTGGGTTGACCACCAAAGTGACATTTAAGACCTGAACAAAGTATTGGCAGTGGGTTGCTCTTCTTAGGTTCTTTTCATTTTGGTGGAGTTTAGGGTCGAACAGTTGTAAGTGACTCCCATTAGAAAACGGTGGTAGCCCTTCTGGATTCCTAGTTTGTTGATGCGGCGACTGTCAGGTGGAGTAAGCGTTTATCACCACGGAATATCAGGGATTCTAGTTCCAAATCCTGTTGTCCTTTTACTTTTAAGTGGTCATTCACTGTGACCAGGTTCATCACTACAACTGACTCACTAGGGTTACGTTTGGTCTTATATTAAGTTAGTTTCCAGGACGACGGTTGCTGCCCCTTTAAAAAACTAGGCTCTTGGGGCTACTGAGTTTGGCTGTTCCGCCGCTCTCATGCTTGATTAAACTCTTGGTCCAGTGGTGAAAGCTTTTCAGCGTTCATACTCTCAGCGACCAGGTTTCACATGCTTACATAAGAGCAAGGCAGACAGTTTATTCCCCGTCTAGAGCAAAGCGTTTTGAGAAGTTGTGGGGCACTTCCCCCCAGTTTTCACCAATTTCCGCTCTGGCCGTCCACTGAATTATAGTACCAAAACGGTACATTTATTCCATAGATTCAGCGTTATTGTGGATAGGTGTTTTGAGCCGTGCATAATCGTGAATAGTTTCGCTGTCAAGGTGTCCATCTCCATATCGACAGCTTTCGCTTCACATAAACTACGGTTGAGAACCAGCTGCAGAATTCCAAGTTCTCATAGAGTGGCAATGTAGTCAGTAAATTCAAGGTCGAAAACCCAAACATTGTAACCCTTGGCAGTTACTGGATTTGCGACGCGCGACCCATTCTATAGTGTCTTTGAATGAACTCGCGGAAAGCTGTCAGCCGCCGCGAAAGTCCAGTAGGAACTCCAAAATCTCTTCGTCGAGGAAGGCAAAGATCGTATAGGTACGGAGACTAAAGAAAATAGAGTATCCTTCGTGGATCCAATTAAAATTCCAGGCTTGGATGTTCGATATCGCCTCATTCGATGGTTGTAGACGTTGGATGGTATGGCTAGATGTTTCAGTCTAGCTTCTCTGCATGCGCTGTTTTCAGGTAAGGTCCTTACATGATAACGAAGGTAATACTTGCGAAATCTAAATTGGGACTGAATTTTGTGAATTCTTGATTCCCGCACGCTTAGCCTTGGTGCGGTAACTAGGGCTTTCCACATATATCTGTTTCCTATGTTGTGTTTTACTTATCTGTTCGAACAGAGTTCTTGGAATGGATAAATATAGCCTTGTTCATTGCTTTTCGGTGGTACCATCCCCGCCGATCGAACCTAGTTTGAAAGCGACTACTTTTGATGGAGTCGAAACGTCATCTTTAATTGTTAGCTTAAAAACAAGCTTCCCATTGGAAGCGGAATTATTACCCTACTGAAAAGTGAGCACATTTAACTGTGCTTCGTGTCAGTAGTGTCTCGCATTATACCACCGTAGTATGCCAAGCAGTATGTCCAGCGAGAATGCATCACAAGATAATATTATCGACCCATCTTTCTGCTATCGTTGAAGTACGAAGTCATCAAATGTCTTTTCTTGTATTAGAGGCAGGCATTGCTGTCCTTTTGTGAATCGAAGTCTGGCAATGTAATCTGGTAGTCTCCATGAGTGATGTAGACGCTCACCGACGCCGGATTTCCTAAATCCGTTTTGGCCATAGTCGTCCGTTGGTCTCACAAATTTTCCAGTCTCCTGCAGCTCACAGGAGATGGATGTTATTAGCAAAACAGAATTTCGTACATCGCCCTGAGAAAAAACAAATACACAAAAAGATGATCTTTGGCTCAACCGAGTATTTGGTATTGGATCAAAGACATTTAGCAGTGCGCTCAGCAGCTTATACGGGAAAGTATGTAACTTTCGGTGAGGTGTTCTGATACTGTGCGCTAAAAAATGCCCCAGCATGGTGGGAAGTAGGTTTGTCAAGCGCCGAGTCGGCTACTCACCCTGAACGCCTCACGAAATGCCCCCAAATGACCGGCGTCTTACAATAACCTCTGTCGAGGAAGTCCCGCGCATTGCATTCTTAAGGCAAAGGCGTTCACGCTAGAGGGCGAGGACGAGGGTGAACGCCCGGCGCCCTCCACCGAGTTGACTGGTCTATGGTGATCAATCTAGCAAATTTGAGTAACCCTGAATCCAAACCAACCGGGATTGGCGTACGAAGCAAACGGCTGTATGCTCACCAGCAAATGTGGAAAACGGGTGTACTGGACACCCAAGACGTCTAACTGCATCTGAAGGGGGTATGAAATGGGTTACATAACTCTCAGATCGTCCTGCTGCCTCGTGGGTTAGACCACTTAATCAAATTCTCCAGACGGGGTCCCATAAACCTACTCTCTGCCTTGATTTGGGCATCCGGGTAGCGCGAAGCCCACAAATGAGTCATGGATCTCAAAAGATGACTTATGACACGAAGATGGGGAATGGAAAAACTACCATGTATGGTGAACTCTGCAGAGTTTCTTTTTCTTTCCTCTTTCTTGCTCACTGTTTTCATTCTTCGTCGTGGTTCTGATGTAACCTGATCCTGTATCTTAAGCCTCACCTCTGTGTTACTGACAAGATTATCCGATGTTCTACCAAGAATGTCCAAACAGAAAGTCCTGTCACATCTGCTGTCAGCGGTCATGTTTGTTAGCAATATGGCAACGCCGATCTTGGTGTTGTTGTGTATGCTCGACCTTTGGTCAGTAATTGGATGCCACTCCGACGTCACAAGTTGGGGAGTGCCTTCTCTGTGCGTGACAACACCTCGTCCAATTTTGCCACTGTTTCTTGCTAAAAGATATGTCGGCTTCATGGATATCGCGAATCATTGCAGACCAAGGGTTACGGTGCCAGACCGTATCCGTACAAACTATCTCCTAGTTTCGTTTCCGGTGAAGATGATCGTGGATTGGTCTTAAGCCTAGTCGCTCCATGTCCTCTTCACTGGCACCGATCCACGTTCCCGGCTGGCCACCTAGGCGACAGCGCTGTACCAGTCGAGTTCCAGGACAACGCTTGTCGTGACAATTCCGTGTCTGAGCGCCGTAGAACGTTACAGAACCGTAACGACCGACGGCTTTGGAAGAAAATGGACAGCCATCAAGTACCACAGCATCGCCTTCTCATTTCGGTTTTAGAGGTTCTTTCTTCCCAGTTTGTCCGGAGGATTCTTCGCGAGCATCAGTGACCGAACACTTCCAACCTTTTGGTATCCACATTTCGCAACGACCGGGTTTCGCATACATAGGTGAGCGTGCTCATAGTACTCGTCGAAGTTGCAGAAATGCTCTACGCGTGTTGACAATCTTCATGGTGACTTCGTCCTTCGCTTGCCCTTTCGGGAGCAGAGCCGATCCTTGATATCTGAGTGATGACACATTCTCGATTCGCTCGCCGTTGATGGGAATTTGTTAACCACCCGGAATTGGAAAGATCGAGAGAACTTTCGTTTTTTGTCTTCATTTCAAGGCCCAATTTCGCAAAATAGAGAGTGATTCAGTCAAGTATTGTCTGTAGGGAGGCTGGGGATTCATCCGGTGCGACATGATCGTCCGCAGACTCTTCATCTGTGATGCAGCCCGATGGCCTTCTTCCTTTTCTCGCCCAGTCTCATCCAGTACCTCTTACTGTCTATCCTAGCCGAGTATGTAGCTGCACGTTGTATCTCCTAGTCTTCGAAGCTTTCCGACAAACGAGGTTCTTTTGCCTTGACTGACAGCCGAAGCGTATATGCAGTGATCCAATCTTTTTGTTGTTTTGAAGGCTTCCTTAGTTCCTTCCAAGCGGTTTCTTTTACTACCTTTTTGAGCGTTTTCCAGTGGCTTTCCACCTGAAATTCGGCCGTTGGTGTATTGGGGATAGTCGTCAACTATATTGCGATCGTGATCGAAAGCGCATCGCGTTTTTCCGGAATCTCCAGAGGAGCATTATTTAGCCTATTTGATGGTAGCTTCCTTGGGCGCGTCAACAAACGGAGCTTGTTATTCAACGACTTTATGCATGCGGTCCGCGCCATTCATGTTCGCGGTCACTTCTCCTCAAGACGCGCGACGTTCTTCCACTGGTATGCCCAGCGAGTGGATTTGGTATGATGTGGCACCGTGGTTCGAATACCATGTTAATTGTCTTTTTTTCGCTTGTTGGAAGCGCGTGTTGCAAACAACCACTGTTCATATTTGAGAAATTCACCAGTAGATACTGGTTCTCGCAAGTCTGGCCTGGTCCAAACGGCCTCGGAGAATGATGCGTAGATTCGTCCGGTGCGCACTTTCCAGTCTGCCGCAGCTAACATTAAATCTTGTTTTAGTACACTCAATCGTTCTTTGTATTGAGTCGTAAAAAGTATCCTTTGTTGTTTTCAGGCTCATTGGTCGGGGCATAAACGGTAAACAATGTCATGTTCTGGAAGGAGTCTTTGAAATGTGTTGGTGCCTATCTAGAAGAAATTGGCTTCCAGAAAATTAATTCTTTGTTAGCGTTCTTACTTAGGGAAATTGCACACCATGGCATGGAAGGCGGAAAGACTGTTCCAGACTAGCCGGTGACGATTACATGGTTTCCTCGCCTTTTCTGGAAGCTTTTTCCTGATGGAATTCGACAAGGGGTAATGGCCTTAGTTGATAGAGGGCCACATTCACCAATTTATAGCAACATCCCAGCTCCGTGGTTTTCCAGGCGAAAACCCACCACGTTCTGCACTGCCGATGCTTGACCGCGAGTACTTATTCGATGAGTATGACCCCACTCTTTTCTGTCAGAACGAGACTGCACCTTGAATTGATATGACAGCCTGCATGCCTCCATGATCCAACGAGTTATACAGGATGGCTTATCTCAAGCCGAAGATCCACTCATGCCTGGAAGGTCTGGGGGTAGAGACCTGACAAAGTAGTCTCCTGGTCCTCCAAGTTGGGCGTTGATCTGAGTTAGCAGCTCAGTCGGAAAAAACGAGTGGAAGACTAATTGATCCAACTAGATGGGCGCCCACTCAGCCATGCCCCGCTGCCTTGCGGTCAGGTTCTTGTCAGAAACGAAGGCTTTGGTTGAGAACCTTAATCATTCTTCTGCTTAGCGGCTGGACCCCCTAGCAGCACCCGTCCATCAATCCCCATCAGTTACACTGATACTCTTTGGGAAGATGTTATGAATAACCGACATTTAGAAATCGCTATTCTAAAAGGGACAATTGTGAATCAACTTTTCAAATGAAGTTATAGAAGAAAATACTGCCGATCAAGTCCGCAAAACCTGAGTGAAAAACCGATGAGCAACACTGGACAAAACTACCTCGTTCGGCTGGATCCTTGGATCGAAGCTATGAGGAAGATATATGGATAAAACATTTGCGCAAGCCTTTTGCAACCTCTGTGTGTGTGTTCGTGTCCTACTGGACCACAGGCTTTCTGCTCCTGTGATATCGTGCGCCGCGAGTAATTGTGTCTTGTGCTTCAGTGTGCGCATAGACCAACCAAACTCGACAACATAACAGTTGCATAGGGCAGATTTTCATCCTTTGCTAGCTATTTGGAACGCGAGGCTTTTCCTGCTATTCAACGTCGGACGCTAATGGTGATAATGATTAGACGGTTTTTAATGAAAATAGCGACTGGTCGGAATTCTGCACCATAGATTCAGAGGGCAAGAGATTTCCCCAGCAGACTGAAACCTCGTTCTTTTAATGTGGCAGATGGCTAAGACGATAGATAACTGATGGTTGCTTGCTTTTTGGCTGCCGCACGTCTTTCTTAAACTCTGCACTGTTTGTTTTTTCCGAAGTTTCACGAAATGGGTAGTGGTTACATGAGGCAGCCATTACTTGTTGGGGTTGCGAATATTTGCTTAGTTTTTCTGTCAATTTTAATTATTGTACTTATGGTTCCCTCCTTTCAGGGGATGATTGCCTTAAGACGAAACGCTACGGAAATCACACACGAAGATTATATGGATGCAATATTGGAAGTGCAAGCCAAGAAGAAGACAAATTTGAACTACTATGCCTGAGTTATGACTGTGGCGTTCCTTTTTGGTTGTGTTCTTCCCATCATCTTTCGAGAACACCTAGCAGTTGTCACATGTGGCTAACATGTAACATGTTTTTTGGCCATGTACCAACTATTTGCACGTACAATTTCCTCAAGTTTGCTGTTTCTGGCTCTTTGCATTGTGGTCTCCTCTCAATGTTGTGCCAAATTTTCTCGTAAAATATGGGATTTCGAACTGCTCATTTGAAGGTGGCATGAAGGATTTCAGTCTATTTATGTCTGCAGATTGCGTGTTTGTTCAGAAAAAACTACAAAATGCTTTCTGTTGCACGGAAGACGGATGTCATGGCGCTGCCAATTGTTTCAGTAATTACATTATCTCTTCCCGAAGCTGGGGAAACTTGGAACCCATTAGTAATTCCGAACATTGCAGAATAAGACTTGAAGTTCATGAGCTGGTTTTATTTCGCTATCTCTGAGTATAGTTAAAGGCCAGTTAAACTCGGCGCTTCGTAGTGTCTCAGGGCCAGCTTAGCTGTGTTTTGAACTACTTCGCTCGATGAATGAGACGTTATTGATGGTTGGGGCTAGGTGAACCGCTAGCTCCGTACTTCGTCTTGCTCGTCGCTAGTGCTTTTTATCGGGTCTTCAGATGGATCACAACTCCTCGGAGAACCTTCCTGTGGTGGCAGAACTTTTCATCTCTGGTTTCCTGTTGAGTTTCCCGAATTCTTTAGACGACCATGTAAATTACATCTGGTCGCTGTCCGTATTTAGTTATGACCCTGAAACTTGAAGTAGCGTAGAACCACATACGGTCCCAATAAGTTAAGTGTAATAGCAGATCATGCGATAGCGAATTGGCATCTTCCACGATATGCATCTGTTGGTAAAAGGCGGTGAGTAAGAAAATCTAAGTAACCTAGAAAATATGAACTAAAATAGGATAGATATGCAAAAGTCTTGGGTATGAGGGTGACAAGGAAAATGAGTTGTGTAGACCCCTATGATTAATAAGTGTTCTTCAGGTTCCCATGTTTCCTTGTTACCCTCACTAATGCAGACAACTTTGGAATGCCATTCTTGGTTTGAGTCAGCTGTTATTGTTGCCTTTCAGTTTGGAAAAAGTGCTTATGCTAAGGTTTTTCCCAGAGAGGAGATTTAATCAATACATTCCCGACTGGCAATACTAGGCAACCGGGAAAAAATAATGTCCGCGAGCAATTTTGATGCATTGCTTACCAAACTATTTCTCCCGTGATTCTCGCACGAGGAGTGCTAGTTGGTTGCCCGGTTCATTTTTAGGCTTGTTTATCCGAATGCACACCTGGAGCCTTTGCACAAAGAAGTGCTATCTGCAAGACAGCACAGTTGACCCAGACGACGCAGTGACCAGCTGATTGGTTCATGTGCCTATTCTGGGATACCTCGTCGGGTCAGTGAAGCACGACAGGTGGCATTGACCTTAGTTTATTGGCAGGCACCATTCACAACATTACAGTGCCAGCAACCGATTTGTCTTAATCGTCATCATCATCGTTCAGCGTTAAACGGCAAGGCAAGAGTGACTGACGGCTGTCTTTTCCCCAAAGTTACATGTTTCTACAAAAAGAGAAGATATGCAAAGAGAACAGGGGGTGGACTTACACAGATGGGAAAAGATAAGATGCTGTTGTAGCCAGCACAAGGAACACAGTCTAACTATCCAAACGCACTCTTTCAATCATTCTGATTCGATAGAAAATGACAGCACGATCGCCACTGTTCGCGATTATCTGCCATATCCTTCATCTTCTCTAGCCA
This sequence comes from Fasciolopsis buskii, assembly GCA_008360955.1. Taxonomy (NCBI): domain Eukaryota; kingdom Metazoa; phylum Platyhelminthes; class Trematoda; order Plagiorchiida; family Fasciolidae; genus Fasciolopsis; species Fasciolopsis buskii. Next base: position 15,183 of record LUCM01002203.1, on the reverse strand, counting down.
GCTAGGCGA
>LUCM01002203.1:4938-14941 GCA_008360955.1 Fasciolopsis buskii | reverse complement strand
AACATGCTTTTCTCAGAATTGACACCTGGTACTAGATTCCTAGCCTCTACTTTGCTCATCCGGTCACTCCATCCAATCCTTGCCGTACTACGTAGATATCGGTGGAGAAAATCTCCAAGCGACGAACATCTCTCACATGCATACTCCATGTCCTGCAACCGTACAACGGAAGTGAGCACACTGCGGCACAGTACACACGATCTTTCAACCTCAGTGAAATATCAGACCGGCGCCGCAAGTGCTTTAGTGCATCATAAGCTGCTCGAGCTTCGAGTATGTACATGTTTACCTCTACTGCCGAGTTACCATCGTTCGACACAGCTACCAAGGTAGGTGACACGGTCCACCATTGTTATTTCCTCTCCATCCAGTATCAAGTTCGGCGCTGCAGTCGTCCAGTCCTGTAACAGTACTTTGCGCTTTGAAGGTGCAAAGCACATGCCAAACCGAGCAACCGAGCAACCGATCTCGACAGTCTATCTAGTGCCCGTTGTGCATGGTCCGCAGACTCGAACAGGCACACAACGTCGTCTGTGTAATCTAGATCGCATAGCTTCCCTCCATTTCCCAGTTCGACTCCTACATCCCGGAGACCTCCTAAAGCATCTTCCATCACCTCGTCCATGACGAAGTTGAACAAGAATGGAGAGATGGGACACCCTTTTCGATTGCCACTAGTCATTTCGAATGAACTTGATAGTTCATCGTATACCCTAACGCGACCATAGGTATGCGAGTACAATGCTCACAACAGGTTCACGAACTTCGTTGGCACACCTTTCCGGTGGAGAGCACCGAATAGTGCTGGTCGGTCCACTTTGCATTTTGAAGGTGCATTGCACATACCAAACCGAGCAACGGACCTCGAGACTCTATCTAGTGCGCGTTGTGCATGGTCCGCAGACTCGAACAGGCACATGCGTCATCTGCATAATCTAGATCACACAGATCACACTGACTTGTATTTGTAGGCAGCAGGGTTCTCATACGAAAACGTATTATGCTTTCATTATTGATATGCTGCTTTGCTTTCTTTACGTTCCCATGCTCACCTTATTAAACGTTTTCCACCAACTTTAGTGGCCACTCCGTTGTTCACGACCCGGGTTTTTGGGAGGGGCATGTGACATGTTACCGTACCTTGAGTCTAAAAACAGTCATAACTTAAACAGCGTCAATGGAATTATTTTCAGTTAATTAGTTGCCGTCAATCACGAAGGTTGAAATAAATATGATTGTTCTCGTCATTGTTTTATTTGATTAACTCAACTGACTGCAGGATATTTCGTCACCATGTGTTACGTCCTAATCACGCGTCCAGGGACGTCCACTTGAAGAGCTGGGGAAATTCGTGTTCGCGTTTAAAGGCTGGGATCAGGATGACGGATTTAAACCATGATCCGTCGTGGACACTCCCAACTCGACTACTGATTACACTTCCAGTAGTAGAACCAAAACTGGGATGTTCTGTAAGATACCTTGATTACCAGTGATTCTATATGGATGATGTTTATTTTAGGCCGCCCACGTGTACACTTTAAATTTATGCCTTCAGTTCTTACGGTGCAAGAAAGAACGTTAACATGATTTATGCCAACAATTGCAAATCCTCTAGGTAACAGGATGACGACTAGCATAATTGAAAATGTCCATTGCCTGACAATGTATTCACTCTATCCTAGTTTGCATTTGAGTGTGTACGGCGATTCTGGATACCGCTGGTGATGGTTTTGCAAGTCATGTGCATGATAGTTAATTCATTTGTGTCGTCTACCAGTTAGATTCTAAATGTCCGTTTGTATATGTCAGTTTATATAAGCCTCATACGGTTAATGTTTCGACATCGTCGGAGAGAGATTCTAATTCTGCTTCGCCCAACTTCCGGTATTGATGAAATTACGGTCTTTCGAGAATTACGTAGACATTCATCAGCAAACAACAGCCAATCAGATGAAGATCTCAATTGATTTTTACGATTTAATCGTCCACACAGTGTCTGGGAGAAGCGGGACGGTGAATTCGGACAACTGTTTCAGTAAGCTCTTTTGTTTGAAATTTTATGTCAATAATGAAAAAGCATTCCAATTGCCCATTTGCATTGGGATATTTTTGGTTATCTCGTTAGGTTTTGAATCTAGCCTTTTAAAAATTTGTAATAGTGTTGACAGTGTTAAACGGAAGTGACTAACGTTGTTAACTCTTCTCATGTGAGTTTTCAGTTCTGATTAGGTTTCAGTATACGACTTCATGATCTTACGCGTTACCGATATTTTGCACCTGATAGTGATGGAACAATTCCCCCAGGTACCGTAGATCACATGGAGGTTTTGGGATAGCTTCACACGGACTAAGACATAGTTAATACTTACATTGAATCACGCAGGTATATGATGTGGGCTGATATCTCCGATAGTGCTACTACTATTGTTACTGCCACTACTATCCATATCTAATTTTAGTTCACGAAGTTTCTATAGTACTTTAAGAGTAGTTTGAAGACTTTTACTGCTTTAATCCTTTAGACTTGGTTGATTTCGTCTATTAGGCCTGTACTCTTGGTAATCGATATCTATACTCTGTCACTTACCTCTATTTAGTTTCTGTCCTTTTTTGAATCTTACCGAACGACTGCTAGGATGTGCATGCTCAGAAGCTGAATTGAGAAAAATTGTACGGGTGTTGTAAAAATTACTCCCTTGCATTTTTGCCTACCTCTAATTGACGGCGTTCCCTTACTTGATGTTAAGGGGTTCGTCCGTTTAAGAAATCCAACAAGTAGCTTGTTGATTGAATTCATCCGAGTGGGAGAAAAGTGAATCAATTAGATTCTTACTGGACTACGGGTACCCTATAAATGAATGATGTGGGTGATATCAGCTAAGTTGGTAAACAGCTGGAGGGGGTAAGAGAGTGAATCTATACACAAATAGTGTGAGCGGAGAGCATGCTCAATTCAAAAGCTGTTTAAAATACAATGATTCAGTGTTTCGGCAAGGGGGTAGTGACGGGTCACAAGTGGTCATACTTATCGGTTGATCAGGTTAGCAAGAATTCATTCTATCTATTCACCACATTTCAAATCCTGGATGAAAAAGTTTTAGATCGTTCGAACAAGGTTGATAAAAACAAGATTTCAACTGAGTGGAATTTACTGATCTTCTTTCACTGATTATACTGTTTTTTTGCCGATCCAATATTATTCTCTATGTTTCATTGCATGGGTGGGCTTTTGCAAATGTTGACCTTGTGTTCGATGAATAATAACTTACCTCGTTTGAGATACGATAAGAACCACAGGAAAAATATGCAGGCAGAACGATTCGCACATAGCGCGGAGGTGCCAATTTTTATGTGCAATCATTTAGAATTCACTAACAGTGGGTCATGCGATTGACTGATGCTTCTGCTGTCATGCATAACCATTCTCAAGAAAAAATACCTATCGCAAAACTTGACGCGAGAATCAACCGTCGGCTCCGGCATCGGCTGGTGTTCCCCAGCTTTATGCTTAGGACGTAACAGACAGTGACTGTTGGAAACCTTGAGATACATGGCTCAAGATCAGAATTGGTAGCGCGAATGCTACACGGCTTGTATGTAGGATTTGCTCCCTTTCAAATGTACTAAAACAACGAATCGCAAAATATGTAGGGCGAAACCAAACGGAAGTACTTTTTATCTTGTCGTTCATTGTTTCCTCTCTTGTTGTCTCCGTCTCTCTACATAATTTTATTTAAATGTTTGGTTGGCGCTGTATATTCCCAAGTCGATTTAAAAGCAATACATATGCAAATATATATATATATATATGTATACTTGGGAAAGATAAATAAAGAGACAGTATCATTTGGAAGGCTACCACTACGTACCAATCTGAAATCCTCTTCTAGTGCCGTAAGTACCACATGTAAACACCAGAGACCGATGATAAATATCAAGAATCAAAGAAAGAAATAGCAAAAGACGTGACCTGTTTGTGACTTTAACTCAAGTCAGGGACAAACCCCAGATGTAATAATGTAACCAGCGAGCATCGTAGGATAAAAACAATCCCAAAATACTTGCTGGACCCAATTCTTGGTATACTATCGCTAGGAAGAGGGAAATATCTATTGGCTAAATATCGTTGATAAAAGGCTAACAGAAAATCGTACCACTCTGTAAAGTTAAAAATGTTTTAAACATGGATTGCACACGAAGAAAAGCCACATATAGAAATACCGCATCAAATAGATTGCATGAAAAGTAACTGAGATTGATCGAAAAAGAACTACATAGTAACTAGTTATAAATGCTAAAGTCAGCACAAAAGAACACAACAGACCAAAATACTTAGGCAGGTTCAGAAATAGTCACGCGTTATATAGGTTCTAGATTAGTGCATCCGGAGTGAATGTGGACATGGGCGGATGCGGCTTTAATGTCGTTGAAATAAAGTGGACCGGTGAATAGCCTTTCCTTTTGGTCGCATTGTATCCGAAAACCCTGACTAATTGGAAGTTCGATGACATTCGGATGGAACAAAACACGCAATACAATTGCACTATCAACAACTTCTTTCCATTTGGACACCCGTTTCATCCAGAACACTGCCATTCTTTCATTATGCATGAAAATGGTTCCTATGGGCAGCAAAGATCGAGAATTTCATCTAGAGGTTATGGAAAGTATTTTGCTGAATCGAAACAGAAGAACTATATAGAAAAGAAGGAAGATTTTATAGGTAGAACACGTTGCAGTAGCGAAATTTTGTCTGCTGAGTTTGGACAAGCATATTGAATTTAGTAGCCGGTTTGAATCCCAATCAGGGCTCAGAACAGAGTTGCGTGGCATTAGGTGACTCTCTGATTTACAGATAAAGGAGCGGTCACCATTTCGGCGGTTAGTTGTGAATACGATGGACACAAGTTCACTGAATAACCGGCTGCGGCCGAAAGAATGACAGGTGGTCAGCTGGCAAGGACTGTTTCTAAAAATGCTCCAAATTCGCTGGTGTCATTGTGATATGACGTGCGGTCCGCCAGAGAAATAAAGCCATTTTGTCTTGTTGGGTCCCACTGGCCCTACAAAGCTTCCCAGAAGAGGTGTAAGATCTGATCAGCTCACCTGGAACAACTATGCTGCCTTGCAGATTGCGCTTGGTTGTACAAAGGCTGCAGGTGCGCTTTCGAATAAGCGACATATCGTGAATCAGATAATCAAACATTACAATAACCTTCAACTTGAACAACTATGAGCCAGTCTGGTCTTGCAGTAAGCGCTTCATGCTCTCCTCACTCAAGGAAATTATCACCGTAGACAATTGCTTTTTTCTAGAGAGGAGTTATCCTCTTTCCTACGCATTGTATTCATATTCATCAAGAATTTTAATCGGTGATACTAGTGGTTTTGTCTCTAGAAAAAGTTCTGTCCTCGTTACTTCTCATCCCTCTTCAGAGAGTATTCAAGTCTCGCGGAATCCAGTTCCGCTGTCTCATCCGCGTCTTCGTCCTAGACGCACTTTTAAGCTGACCATATTCGGTATGCAAACGTTGACACTTATAGGAACCTAGCTAAGGATAAATTGTGTCCGAGAGACTCACATTAAAGACTCCGACCCTTTCATTCGACTGGTTTGGGTAAATTTTCATGTCTTTCTGGTAAACCTCGGGTCGTGGAGCCTGATCTTTCTAGTGTCGGTGTGGTTCTCAGCGAGTTGGCGGAGGCTGCATTGTTTGACCGGCCCTCGGTCGACAGCCGGCCATGCGATTTGAAGCTTAGAGGGTCGTGCAAACTAATCAGTCATCTATTTGACGGACGCAGTTTGTTTATCGTCGACAGACTGTAGCCCAGGTGCAATCAAGAACAATTCTCACCAAAAGCTGCACGACTTCTTGCTCACTGCAAATCCGACGACATCATACTTTTGCAAGAGACATGACAATGTAAAAATATCTCAGCATTGCTAAAATGAGGTATTTTAATAGGTTATTTTGGTCATAATTCCTGTCGTTTGGAAAGCGGGAACCGTTGGTAAAACCGTGTTCCGATCATCGATTACTTCCTACCAGTACAAAATTGATACCTTTCAATCTCAGGCATGCCACCTGGCATCCCCGTCTTCAAATCAGCGGTTGAGCCAGATCACCCACGTTGCAGTTAACTGCCAGTGATGATGCCACTTACATGATTGCCAGGCGTCCTGGAGCACTCTCCTCGACGTCGACCACGCGTTAGTATGCATCGAGCTGTCCATATATTTCGGTGAGCGTTTGAAATGCACGATGCGCTGTCGATTAGACTTCGGCAAGCTCTCCGAACCGAGTCGTTCGTCAGTTTTTCAAAAAGTTAGAACTGTTTTCACCTAATAACTTCAATGAGCATTAGTGGTTTGTCAAGAATGTCCTACATGTGTCTGGGCTACTGAGATGCAGCCTGTACGGCCGTTCCGTGATCCCTGGATTTATATTGGTATTGTGCGCCTCCTGGTCGCATGCTAGTCCATTTCGGTTGCTAGCGGTCATAATGGAACACAGCAGCGAGGTGTGTTGGTTTTATTGTTCACTAGGGATGGAACTTTTTGTTGCCACAGGAAATTACCGCAAGGTGTTTCATCTTACCCGAGATATCTGTAGGAGAGAACCGAGTGTAAGCTGACGGTTCGTCTATCCAAAATCAGTGGCTATTTCTTGCTTGCCCAGAGGAGCACTATGAAGCATAACTTAACTTACCTCCAACGTAATCCCCGCCAATAGCTACTCCGACACGTCCCGCACTGTGTTTCAAGAGATCCACCTTCTAAGAGGGATATCCACAAGGAAGTACAAACCTTAGAACGTAATAAATAGCTGAGGTCCGGTGGTATTCCCCCGATTCTATTTATAAGAAGTAAGGAAGTAGACGGTAGACTTCAAGTTTTATTCTCGAAGGTTTGGTGCTTCGAGCAAGTTTTCCTGGGGCAACTAATTGTTGTCTATATTTTTAAGAAGTGCTCGTGCATTGAATGCGCTAGCCATAGTAGAGTTAGGTTAATCTCGATAGCGTCAAATTCGCTTGCGTTGCTGGCTGATTGTACGACATATGTGTAAAGAATTCGAAAATAAAACAAACTGAGTTCTGAGCTGATCGTGGATGCAGCGATCAAACTTTCACATTTCGACGGTTGTTAGAGCACCGGTTTGCTTTTCATATGCCAACGACCATTGTCAATTTACAATAGTAGGAGATCAAATATGAAGTTCCCAATGATTTGTCATCCGATGTTAACATCCAAAGTGACACTGAAAATCGCAGAAGCATTGTACAGCTGTCTCATTAGTGCTTAGGCATTCACACAGCTTTCCACTTTCCCGATAGGACTGTACTATGACCCTACTCACTGAGTAGTGGAAAATATGAGCTTTATCGTAATACTCTAGGCCGAGTTAGGGCTTGTAGGGAGCTTTCATTATCCTTCGCCGCCTCTGGTGGAGTACAACAATGGCGTACATCACTGGTTTTAAACTTTACTGTTAATGATGTTCAAAAATTACTCTTTCTGATCTAGCTGGCCGTGCAGTTGAACTTCTCCAGTGGAACAGAATTTTCAGACTCAGAGTAACCTGATGATGTTGCCTTGCTGAGTGGCAACAAACAAGCAGATAAACATACGTTAAACCGCTTGATGATTGAGGCATCCGGGTACGGTATGTTTTAAACCTTCGAAATGTAAGGTACTTCCTCAAGGCTGGAAGGAACCTGTACCACTCACCCCCTATGGTGATCTGTTGCAGGTAGAAAACAGCCCTAAGTAGTTGGTGAGCTTGACGGTGTTGGAGAAAGTTCACATCACGAATTGTGAAACCCTGAGCCCCTTTCACGAACATGGCGGAATTACGGTGCCATCGTGCCAACTGGCTTTCCCTCAAAAGAAGGATGTACAGAGTCGGAACTCGTATCGTTCTACTTTACGGTTAGGCGCCCTAACCCATCCGCTTTGAAGTCTCTCGGCGGCTTTCTGTATTCCGCCACCGATACCTCCGAAGCGTTGCTCGAGTGTGGCGGGAACATCGGTTTAATGACTAGGTTCGACTCTGCATTGGGTCCAAAACGTCATCCTGTGATCGAGATATTCGCTCCGCACCATCCCCGATGACTCGGAAACGTTTTACTTACGCAAGTCCATCTATCTTTTTGTGCTTTTTCTGCTCATGCCGGGTATGTTCATATGAAAGTTAACTCGACCTGCTAGAAACCGCCTACTGGTGATGACTCCCGTACCATTTTCAGTAGACTTTATCTCCTGTATTCCACCAAAATGACAGTACCAATCTGGTCACTCTTAAAGAGATCAGTTGTTTCTGTTCCACTGAACAACCTCTTTGCTCTCTATTTATGTGTTAATTTTTGTTTCATAGTTTCAGTGGCTAAACTGCAGAGGGACTCTGCAATTATTGTTATGGCTTTTCTACAATGATAAACCATATAACACAACTAAAGTTCGAGAACACAAGTCGTAATTACAGTTTCATTGGTAAAGTTGTCATCAGTTGCTACAATGAGGCTAAACCTTGCAGACCAAGTGGATAATCCAGTAGTTTGAACCCGCTTTGGTTCATGAATACATATGCACAGTTTGTACTTTTTACGTGTGTCAATGAGCACTTATGCCCTGCGTACCAAGCGGATGGCGGCAGACATTTACAAACAATCGAATGAGGACATTTAACCTAGTGGTACTATTCGAATACGGTGAACACGACAAAAGGGTACGCTTATTTCCGTGGATAGTGGAATGGGAGCGCCACAGCTTAACGACACATGCCGTATCACACTCTGTCTTGCATTCGATTTTCTGGGTTGCGTTTAGCGAGCATTTCTACGAAATGTAAACGAATAAAGATCATTGGGAGCGCGACGTAATAAGCGATGAACAAAGTCTAAGAGGTGAATAGAAATGACCAGTACCTGACGCAGATCGGTGAAAGCATTGCTTTTCGGTTATAATGCTTGCGCAGGACTTTTTGTTAGGACTCCGTGGAATCTGCTGACTCAAAGGCTGCGAGGATTAGAAGGTAGTATACCAAATTCGGTCCTACTGGAACGTGTACTCTCAATTCTCCCATTTTATTATAACAAGTACGGCTCGCATGTTACTACATTCAACAATTCTTTCACGTGTCCGAGCTCAATCTGAAATTAAAAAAGCTAGCGGACCGAACGGTGCACCACCTAAAAAAGTATGCCGATCTTACTTCCGGTGTTTCTGGAGCCATTTGAACAAAGTTTGGGCCAAATAACAATACAGGCAATTGGTAGTTTGTCACACCTAATTCCACGAAAGCTGCGGTTGAATTTCGATCAAATGATAGTGCGTCATTGATCTTAAATTTTTTTCGGACAATGCTGACGAAAAAGAAATCATATAAAGTCCCGTTAATCTTCCCTCGCGTTGTACCTCAAGTGTCCTAACTGGAATTATTTTTATTGATAGAAAAAAAGACAAACCATTACAGTCTGCTTTGTAGTGATGTAATTATATGCAGCCGATAGTATTGAACGTTCAACAACTGCCTCATCGAGGGATTATTCCTTCTGAACATCAGCGATTTGCAAGATTCTACGAGAATCTTACAGTTTGCATGCTGGATGCTTATAACGTACATTTTCAAGCACCTGCTTAACTTCCAGTTTCAGCAATTTTCAGTATGTGAGGAATACCAAAGTATTTGTGCTATACATTTTTTGATAAATGTGGTTCTTTTCCTGCAACAACACAACTTGATCGTAACCTAAATGGGTAAGAGAATAAAAAATTCCTTGAAAATTCCCACTGAGCACATTGAGAAAACAATTTGGCGAACAAGCTCGTTTTCAGTGATTCGTACTCATGCCATTACATCACAATATATTGGGAAAATTCACTTTAGGAACGATTAGATTAGCCAGATATAAATATGGGTGGGGAAGGGATTTGTGGTTTCACATGCATTGTGTATTCAGGTTATGCATGTAACATCACAAATCCCCTCCCCACCCATATTTT
>LUCM01002199.1:37685-100810 GCA_008360955.1 Fasciolopsis buskii | reverse complement strand
ATTGCCAGACGTGCAGTATCACTTGTTAGCTAAACTGGTCAGGGTATTTCGTACCCAAATAAAGCTTTCAGTTTACGCATTTCTCGTTTCACTATGGCGGCTCTTTGAGATCGGCCTTCAAGTGATATGACAGTGCTGGTTAGGTCTTCGAGTTCCTCAACTGATACGCCTACTTGGCACCTAGAGCAGGAAATTCCAAGAGGTTAGCCGAGAAACCGAATCTATCCTCTGTTTGTTGTCTCAAAAGTGAATAAATCTAGGTGCTGTTCTGCAAGTAGATACAGGTTTAGAAGAAGAGAATTGCGCGAACTAGGAAGGGCAAATGGAACGCGTGAATTCGTATACTGGTTTATTGCCGCCAATATGAAATGTTGTGATAACAGTACACAGGTGTGGAACACCAACTTTCTTTTCTTGACGTCCACACGATCTCTTTCGAACGAGCACTGCATTGCTGACAAAAGATTATCCAATAGAGAGTAAACAGATGCAAATACGATCAAAATTTAACCATCGTAAAGTACCTATGGCATGAATCGTGTATGCACATTGCTTCATCCTGATTGTCATCCTATTTACTCTGAAGAATTTAGTATGTGAATTGTTGAATTGGAAATCAGCAAATTTTACAGTTGCTAGCATGATGTCGTTTACTTCTCCAATTAAATCTTGCTTCGCTAACTTGAACTGCCCTCCGCTCCTCTCTCTCACCCTGAGTTAGGGATTTCCAGTCCCACATAGTTCTTATGTTCAATGGGATTTAGTCGGTCGCGGTGATTGTGACTATTGATGCACCTGTCCCAGCAGAGTTCCTGTCAGCTGTTTAGAAAAACCCCTCAAACATAGCAGCTGGGCTTTATGAACCGATTCAGCTGTCTCCATGGCTAGGTTCCGTGTGATGGCAAGCCATGTGATGTTCGTACCCAGGCATACAATGAATGTTCAATCGTATTCGCATTGTCACATGAGCAGTCGAAACTCTCTGCTGGCAACGCGTGACCTGATGTTAGCACATTTTCGGGGTAGGCCCTGTACGTGCACTCACAATTCTAACTACAAAATGGTCAGTGGTGGCTGGTTGTTGGGTGGTTGTATCACTATTTGCAATTTGCATTCATTAGAACTGAAATCGTTTACAGCAGCTCTAAAATGGTTATAATGACTGACTGTTTTCATCCAACGGAACGCTCAGTAGCCAGAGGATAATTTGAGGTGGTCTAATAGCGTGCACTGTACCTTTGAAGCACAATTTGTAGTAAATTCCACCGACACCAAATTTACATAGGAACGTAATTTCAGTTGCCATGTTTTTCGGGTTACCGGTCGTGGAGGAAATGAAACGACTGATAAACATCCACGGGGATCATGTTTCTCGTGCACATTCGTATTGGCTTGGTGAACAGGTTAATAAGCTAAACAATTATGTTGGGAAACGTAACGTCGTTGTTTGGGAGCAAAACTCATAGAGAGTCCGCACCTGCATTTTAGTATTAATCAGAATTTCCCTTTGGTCCACCAGTTACGAGCGTAGAACAGGGTCAAGTCATGAAACTTTTCCTCGGACTTTTAAGCAAGTCTACTTGGAAGCTGTCAAAATAATCAGCACAATACACTGGCTGCTGGATATGACGATAGGTTAAAGGAATAGTTGCATTCTGAATAATGAATCCATAGAAGCATGGCAAGGAATAACGGTGAATGGTATGGTGATGCTAAGACAACCGCGTGTTGAGGAAGTTCAGGTGCTACAGGTTAATTCCTCTCTGGATCGCATTATTCAGTGGCGTGAGTGAAAATCATACAACCACGGAAGGCAAAATTGCTGTGGAAAATGAGATCAAACGGTAGTGTGCAATAGAGGAAACACTTGCTACAACCGGTAAGTTGCGCGGACCAATATCCATATTGTCACATTTCTGTGTGCAAGTTGTGTTAGTTTCTGGCTATCTGTGGATAGACCGCCTCCGTTGAATCGCTTGTGCACTGTTTTGCTCTAATCTGTAGCGGTACGCAGTCCGGGCGTGTGACTGTACATAGGCGTGTAAGCCTTCACAGGCTTTTTGGACGTATGTCATCCTCCAATTTTAAGCAATTCGTTGCGACAAAACTAGAGTTGACGTAAAAAAGAAGCCTGCACAAGTCGAAAATGTTTCGTAGACGTGATGTCCAATGTTGTTATCCATCCCCGCATAGGGCTTAATCGATACTATCGTCAAAGCGCGATTAAGATACTGGGTGGCAGATCTCGCATGATAAACGTCGGCACACTGTCTTTGTTTTCCGAAGAGACATCAATAGATAAAAATGGAAGTTACCATGGATATCTAGGTGCAGCAGAATATGCGCACTTGTATGTTGTGCTACGGTACAATTCTCGACCAATTGATCAAAGTATTAACCACTTCTGTAGAAACCCCATTGATGATTCAAAGCTGTTCCCACGTTATTCAGCATTTTTCTGATGCATTTGCGTCCCATACTGATTTGGATTCAACAGATCCAAACACCTTGGCAAGCTTGTGTTCACTGTCTTTAACCAATGTTAACGGTCAATTACCAATATCACATGGTGAATTATTTCATAAAAACATTGATAGTCTACCCCACCAGTTTAATCCATTGAATTTCATTAAGGTAAACACCGATAAACACGAAAGCTAAGTATTCAGATGGTTTGGTTTACTTTTCTATAATGATTACTTGCGAATGATTTACATTAAGCTGAGATTATGGCAGAGATCATGAGCTCGATGTCTGAGATGAAGAATCCGGTCCGAGCCTTCGTAATATCAACTGTGCTAACGAGTACAGCCACATGGGAGTTCATCAGCAAGTGAAAGCTAAAGTGAGTATGAAGGGCAGTGATCGTTTTATGAAACTTACAATTAGTATCAAGTCAGAAGTTTGAAGATTCAACCTGTTGATGCTCGAATGTCTGGGTTATACGAATTTTCCCGCAACATTCAACTATACACGCACTTCAGTACGATGACTCATGCTCTTATTCTTTGTCTGTACTCCCCGCATGCGACATTGCCACGGAATGTGTTGTATTCAGGCCTATGTTAGGATAGAAAAGTTTTGTTGCTAAGTTTACAAGCCAACGAATATTGATATGAACTGGGAAACAGACTTCGCACCTGAAGCGTAATCGATGGAACGGCCGCTGGTTTGTGGAAAACCAAGGTGATAACCATTCGTCTGTCGACTGCAGTCTGGGTGGTCGGAAGATAACGCGGAATCGATCAGCGTCCCAAATAAGATCTACCATAGGTTTCGTTTAGCCTTGATGCCGTGTGTGTGCTTCTGATGTGTGCGTGTGTGTGTTTGTCCAATGTTCGATCACGTCCGAACGTGGTAGAACAGTTTTCATGCATCGAATTCGTCAGCAGATAAGGCAGGATCAACGACAAAGCAAGAAAGTTTGGAAAACCGATGACTTCACCATGGTGCGACCGTAGTAGGGTGGGCATACGAGTGCAGTGTAGTGATAAAACGGAATGGCCCGGTAACTGTAGCTTGTCTGATGCGTACTGCTTCAAGTGTCGCTCGGCCACTTTTCACAGAAACAGTCCTGGGGTTCAGGGTGGTTACAAGCGAAAGCGTCGATAACCACCGTTGGTTAGATAGCCACAAAACGAGTTACCAAGTCGGTCCCGTTATCGAATATCTTGTTGTTAGGACGCTTTAGTGTACGAGTTCGCATTACTACACAAATTCAACTACAATGTTTCACTAAGCACGGTGTCCACTAGAGAGAAACATCCGCAATATAACTTGGTGAAACGTGACTTTAGGACTAGGGTCGCGTGTCCTAAAACTACATAAATCACATCTCTGTAGATTAGGAAGACACTGTTGCAACATTTTGCGGCACATGTATGAAATCGGTGCTTTTTTCGAGCGATGTTGATTGCGAGGAAGTTCCGAAAAATCTGACATGCATTTCACGCTGAGAACCCCACCCCGCTCCCGGATATATGGATTACGAAATGTTCGATTCTTTTTTGTGCAGTGATAGATTTTGCTAGCCAATCTTATCGATTCCACCGTGGTGAGGAAACCTGAATAGATGTGGAGGCATGAAGTAGTTCCTCTGCATATCAGTCTGCATTTTGTGTACCTATTCATGGACGAACATTGAATCTGTTTGTCAGACCATCACTAGTGATAAGTTAGCGTGAATATGCGACGGCACGCTTTTCTACTCCGAGTTCTTGCATGTAATTATTAAATTGTTTGTCCAGAATAGCGCACAACTTCTGTCTTCGCTTTGAATTCCAGGTTTATCACAGTTCTATATTCACCCCTCCATCATCTCAATTGCTGGTGCGATAAATCATTCCTTATTGGTATTATTCTGAGACAAAGACTTTCTCAAGTGAAACGTGAAGAGAAAGCTTATTGAAATAAAGGAAATAATGCTTGTAACATCATTTTTCCTCACCTAAACAAATGTTTGCTCACTCACTCACTCACTCACTCACTCACTCACTCACTCATTCATTCATTCATTCATTCATTCATTCATTCATTCATTCACTCATTCACTCAATCAATCAATCCTTTACATGCATGAATTTCCTTACTAATCCACTTACATATCCGAATGAGTAGTTAACCTGGAAAAGACCATAATCCGCCTATATGAGCTTCATGTTCTGCCAATTTTTAAAATGCATATTTCCGATCCGCAGCATCAGTGAAAGCAACACGGTATTTTAATGTTCTTTGAGGTTTTTAAATTAGTTCGGGCAATCTATTTTCACGTAGCACACCATTTATCATTCACAAAATTCTATCCCGAGCCTATAGCCGAATGTATATGGCCAGGGTCACGTTTAGGTTGAAATAACTCCCTTTGGCAAACAGTAAGTTACAAGTAAGGATGAAAAAAAACAACAGTCCCCTGAAGTAGAAGATCAATTTTGCGATGATTGCCGTTCGTCAAATATGTGACCTCGCTACCTTCCAATTTAGTCGTCACTATACTTTTTATGTACATTTATTGGGTTTACATTGTAATCTTATTTGAATCCGTGATGTCGTGAATGGATGCTGAACATGATCACGAATCACCCTGGGATTCATCTGAATTAAGTAAAATTTAAAACTGACAAAGAAAACAATAATCGATTACTTTATTATCCTCATTCTGAATGTTAGCCTTAAATAACCGGCTAAACTTTCAGACGAATTACCGTTTGGTACTCAAATTGACTCAATATTCATTAGCATTCTTAGTGGTTCACACGTGATCCCAATTAGGTTTCCCCAATCCCCGTTTAAAGTGTCTGACTTAGGGTTCTTCCCTATCCAATCCCCTAAATGTGACGGACTGTAGCACCAGAAGCTCATTGGAATCACAAGGGATGCCCACACGAGCGTAGGAGCACGTGACCTCCTCACGAAGGTTATTCTGGATCAAAGAACAAATGTTTGCAAATTCTCGTTGTGTTTAATAAATTGATTCGATATGGACGAATATGCCGAGGATTTCAGATGAGTTTTTATGCCAAAATCGATACTGGAATGTACAAGTAAAAAGTTAGCTATACAAGGGTAGTGCTAAGTATTTCACAAATGACGAGTAGCCACAAAATCAGCAGTTTGCTTTTAGTGTTGTTGTTTTCATCATCCGTCGTCATACGATACTAAGTGTAAGAGTGACCGTGGCAATTTTAATCGGAAAGTCCGTGTGTGATTATAACCGTCAACGGGAGCCAAAATAAAAGTAGAAGAAAAATATTTGCTCACAAGTCGCAATTTAAATTACACGAAAGTACTGCAGTATGGAGCAAGGTTCGACTAATAGAATAATAAAAACAGATAGCAAGTTCAAAGTAAAACCTTAAAATAGGAGGCATAAAATCAAACAAGTAGGACTGGATAGGGGTTAGATGGAATGGACTTAGTAAAACAAAATTCCATAATATATTCAAAGGTTATGTCAGATTTCGCTGTTTGCCTAATTCGGCAGCCACGGCCTCTGATATGATCAGCATCCTTTCAGTGATCCATTGCCGAAAAATACTGATGCTGCTGACAGCTTCCTAAACCCGATTGTCAAAAGTCAGTTTTGTGTCCACTATCGACTAAGCCCTAGACATGTTCCGGACTTCGCCTTTTCGAAGAGCAACAATGGTGTTTAGGACGGTGTTAGCAACACCGACAATTTTCAGTAAGGGATTACGGGAAATGACGACAACTTGAAGTTTTCTCGGCACCAAAAGTTGAGACTACGAATTTTTCGGGTTTTTTTTTGAGAGTCATGACCAGAGAGCTTTTTTGCCTGCCTCGAAAATCGCTAAAAGTTGTGTTGGCCATAGCATCGGGTGTTGGATATTCTGCATAAGGAAGGATTCCACCAACGGGCGCACATGCACAAACGACCACACCTCAACCAGTGATGAAAACTAGGCGATCTAAAAGCCAAGCCCAACAATCGCAGCCTCACCAAAAAAAATTCCTAACAGGGATGAAACCAGTGTGTCATGGTGTCATAGTTTACTGATGATGAGTTAGGCGTTGATACGACACGATCAATAATTTTGTGAACACGATTTTCATTGTTTTTTTTCCTTCTATTATTTCCATACACTTTCACATTTGTGCTGTTATATACTTTGTCAAGTAGGCGAAGACAAATCAACCGTGGTCTATCCGGACAAATTTGTCTTCGAGTATGAACTGAACAGAATATTGATATCACTCTTTCAAAAGGCCTTTGTCATGTGCGATTCAGACTGGCAGTGTTTTCACGATCATGTGTCTATGATGTGATACGATCAGGTAGGCAGTGGTTTTTTCTGTTAACTGGGTCATCCAGTTTATGTCGTCTAAAAGGTTTTTGTAATATAACCCAAACAAATGCTTTTTGACGGTATTTGAAATCAGGAATTTGCTTGCACTAGGGTTGAAGGCATTGCCGCATCCCGTGAGTGAAGGATGACGTCGCTTGTCAAACGGATCAAATCGTGGCTTTTGGGCATGAAAGTCTAAACATCGAATCTTCCTACTATAGGTCAGCTTCCAAACTTGACAGTCATTTGTTACCCGCGGCCTCCTTCCCGAAAATTATTGTACACTGATGTTTCTAAAGTAAGGAAAAAATGAGCTGGTACTAACATGCATCTCCCATACGGTCAACCAATCGCGACGTTCATTCGACTGCTTTTGACCGTACTGTCCCAAAACATGTTTGGTTTGGCGGGACACAGCTGTGAATCTGACTGAAGTCGAAAATTCTAATGGTTGAGACAAGCCGGGAAAAAATAACAAACATTGCCATTCATTAACCTCTCGAAATTGATCAGTTAAAGGTTCGGTTGGAAATCGGCACTAGGAAAGTGATCCTTTCCTTATCAAGAGGACCAGAAATTCTCCTGGTAAAAACTTTCAAAGTCAGTTGATTCCATGTTTGCTAAAAAAAACAGGTCATGAAGTAAAATGGAGTCACAAACCCAGGTTGCTTTTTGCTGACTGCACGCAGGCGCATTTTACCCGAATCGATACTTTTTGCAATAATAACATTTGTTTGAAACATTGCATGGTTTTTTATTTGCAACCTATTCACAGCATTTCAATTAACTTCTTTTTCGGACATTCAGTGAATTTTTAATCAATATTATGCAAAAAGCGATGGGTAGACAAAGCACGATAAAAAACAGGATATATGTCAACAGTGGTTCGGTGTGTTGATCTAAACGTTTCGTCTAGTCCAACTTCAGCCTTGATGATCAAGATATTCGGTGCCGCTATCAGCGTTCATTTTATAAACGGTTTCATTGTGGGTCTTTTTTAGCGAAATACCAGCGTGCTAGTCGATTTACTAGAAAAAAGAAGGCGTTCAGTCTAGGCGTACGTAAGATCCAGCCACCGGCAAGGAACGAACTGCTGACTCGCAGTCTTGGGATTCACAATACCATCATCACAGAACTTTACCCAACTGGATGGTATGTACTGTTCGTGGATTCTTTTCGCAAATATTGATTTTCTGTTCTATAATGAACAAAAGAAGAAAAAGCCTACGATCTTGCTAGACATATCTGTGTCAAAAAAGGCTGATGTATGTTCTCCGAAAAGTTGATCTACTTACCATGATTTGAGTTGCCTTATGTACCTGTGATCAAACCGGGATATATTTGTGATTGTAATAACCAAGGGCCTGTGCCAGCACAGACAATCCGTCCTTGCGGAAACGTTAGAACCACACTGGTGAACACTTTCTCGTTTGTGAGCCTCCTATTTGCTGTCGTTCCTCCTTTCCGTTTGTCGTGTCAGTCGCCTGAAATGTGTTGAAAAAGAACAAGGTCCGCGTTGTGTAAAAAAGATTCACTTTTTTGAAAAATAAATTCTATACCTTTGTGAGCAAATCCAACGTAACCTCGAGGAAATCAAAAAGAAATTCTGCGGGATTGTATTGAGTCAAGATATTCCCGTTCTAATGAGGGGGCGGGGGAAGGGACGGTATCCATAACATACGAAAGAATCAATTTTCGGCATGTTTCTTCTAAAGGAAATTATCCCGGGTCGCAGTTTGTGCTGCGTTCGGTGGGACATCCCGGGATAAACCTTCGTTCTTCGCACAATTTTTTTCGATCTGAAAACCGTGTAACAACATGATGACCTGGGAATGACCTCCTTTGATTGTGCATAATCTCTTACGAGAATGCTTGAACAGTTTACAATTTTACGGAAACTTATTGTTGGGAAATTTGATTGCTGTTCAACGCCACAGGTTTGCGAGTGCCTGCTGGGTTCCGTCAAGTGAAAACCAATTTTAACTGCTCTGCTTGCGTCGACTGGATGTTTAGCATCTCCAGCACTACTTGGTGTCCGCCTCATTTTAGGTTTAACACCCAACGAACAAAATTTCTTTTCCAATAAACGCGTTGTTTATGTGAATATCGTTTTCTGAACTTCCAGGGAACGTCGGAACATTTGGCTTGTCGCCCGTTCCTTTTAGTTTGCTTGCGTGTGTATAACCAGCGTCCGACGTGCATTGAGAAAAAATTGCAGCAAGCAACCGATCTATTTTCGGGGCCAATTTGTACAATGCGCGGTGAATTTCCCAGTTGCAGTTTAAACAATGAATTTCACATGGCATCGGTCGTCCTGCCGGATAATCAGGACCGTACGATCCATTGCTCCGAATAGAGGGAGTAGTGATAAGTATATGCTTGCTCCGAATTACCGTGCAAGGCTAACGGCCCATTCCCACACGGGAGAGATTTTTGAATCCAAGGTTCCGTTTAACAGTACCATAGAAAAACATCCGCAATGTGGTTGGCCACGGAGTACCGATAGCTCGAATACTTCCAGCATGCTTTTACAACTGACCTTTCTAATTTTCATTCCTCCAACGTACAGACTAAGCAAGGTGCCACGACGAATTGCAGTTCGGTGGATCCATCTGATGACAACATAAGCGAAAGGGAAAGAAATAATTTGAATTTACTCCACACATTCAGTTTTTCACTTCACTTAGCTGCCTTCAATGTTCGCACGGTTAACCAACTAAAGAAACAAGCTGCTCTAGCTAGAACCTTTTAAAACAAATTTATGTCTCTTCTCCAAAAAGCTCATACAGAATCCTAATTCTGTTATCCCCTTTCGTAGCCCAAACGTAATCTCATTCTCTTGCTTCACTCTTCGCGTGTCTGGTAGTTCGGTTTCGGGCGCACGTGATCAAGATGGCCTTGGGATTGCTCTAGGTATGCAAGCTGATCGTGCACTATTAGAATGGCTCCCAGTCAACAATCGTTTTTGTGCAGTTCGGTTGAATAATAGCCAGTTGAACC
Organism: Fasciolopsis buskii; assembly: GCA_008360955.1. Taxonomy (NCBI): domain Eukaryota; kingdom Metazoa; phylum Platyhelminthes; class Trematoda; order Plagiorchiida; family Fasciolidae; genus Fasciolopsis; species Fasciolopsis buskii. The sequence continues at coordinate 91,007 of LUCM01002199.1, read as the reverse complement.
TCCCTCGTTTGTTCGTTATTTCCGTGTTTGCGCCTACTGACTAAAGCCCCCTGAGGAGGCAGATGAGTTCTACCCATGGTTATCTGGGTTCCTTCGACTTGTGCCGCCACTGATCTTAACTCCACACTTAGTTGATTAAGAGAGAGGAAAAGGTATATAGCAGGCTACTTTTCTATTCCAGTCCAGAACAGACTGAAAACGGTGATCGTCTCATCAAAGTTATTTCTGAACACAGTCTGTTCCCGGCGAGCACCAATTTTCTCCACAACAAGCTTCAGCCGATTATTTAGTACTCGCAAAATGTGGCCGCGTGAGAATCATGCCGGGTTCCTACCCAGTCAGAGTTGTGTTGACCCAACCTTCATTCTCCGACAAACCTTAGACCGTAGGCACTAGTTCCACGAGCCTACGAAATCCCCCTTTCTTCATCTGAAAACTGCATTCGAAGCAGTCGGTGGCGCAATTCTTTGGTTCTGTCTCTTATTAGAGATTGCGCCACAGAAATCCACTTCACCAATGCGGTCTCTGTATGCGAACAGCCAATCCCAAGTTTGTGCTTAAGGAGACCTGTCACGTCAGTCCAACAGGAGAAGAGTTTGTCAAGTTTTTCACCTTTCACCTTTACTTTCAACATGCTTATTGAAATGATAACGTAATATGCCGTATCCTCAAATGAGAGTGATTACATGGATACTCACTGAGACAGAAATCTAGCTGGATTAGACAGTGCGGACGACGTTGTGCAGTTAAACGAAGACCGCAGCAAGTTTCAGATTTTTCTAGGTTATCGGAAGTATAGAATCTTTTGGGGGTGTAAAATGCTGTTGCAAGAGTGGATTGGCCCAAAGTCGAAGATTGTTCTCTCCAAAGAACACTTGAGTTAGGTCGGTAGATTTAATTAATTCAACCTGCTTGGCCTTCTCTAATTTCAGGCATCTGTGGTATCGGGTTCTGGTTGTCTATCAAAGGTCGAGCATAGCGACAGGAGGGAGATCGGTATTGTTCTAAGGCCCGGAAACATGATTGTTGTGAGCAGATGTACGATAACTTTTCGTATATGATCACTATTGTCCTCGTGGTATAGGTGGAAAAAATGTGGAAGAATTTTGTGAATAACCAAGAGGTCAGACGTAAGATACTATGTCCTAGGGTGCAGTTTTTAGAACAAGCACTGAATCAGAATTGGGTAAAATGGCTGAAACACGTTTTGAGCATATCAACAGAACGACAGTCTCGCTGTATGCTATTCTGCGGGGCAGGTAGTGAATGGAAGATGGTTCACGGTGGCCAGTAGATGAAAACTAACCAACAGGCTTGTTCGTGTGGGTGCAGTTAGGCTGCCGGGTTGGAGTTCACGCGATCCCCTGTCCCCTTCAAGAGATGGTCAGAGGCAACAGGTGTCGTAAACGCTAGCGTTCATGCATTCCAAACTTTACTTATTCGACACGATTCTTCAACTTACTATTTTGTCGTCCATGTTTCATGATTCCGGATGTTTTTTTCTTTTCAAGTAGTTGTTGCTTTGAGGAAGCAACCAAAACCAGAACATGTTGATGCAACGCAAATGGTTGAATTAACTGCAAACGGAAAACAGATTACAAAACAGAAGAGAAGGTTAACAACATTTTCATAAAAATCCTGTACCAGGCACTAATTACACATCGATTGCCAAAACTTTAAAATTCATTTATTAATTGCCTAAAAAATTTCTAGCTTTCGGTGACCAAATTTGTTTAGTTAAATGACTAATGATGTACTTCACTGTTTTCCTTAAGCTTAACAACTCGGTAGACCATACAACCTCACCAGCCAGACTCTTTAGCATTATTTTACACCTTGGAAGTCTCCTTTTTAAAGGGAAATTGTAAAACTTCAGTAGGAATGCAACCACGAAACTTTGCTCTACCTTTCGCATAAAATTCATTTCCCTGTGGCATCCGAGTGTATCTCCATAGTTCGATCGATTCAGTATGACTGTTCCTGCTATGCGGAATTCGGAAACGAAAACGTCCAAGTTCTGTATCGCAGAAAGAAAGTATGTAATTCTGCCTAATCAATCAACATGCAATTTGCGAATGGGATTGTATTGACCTAGTTTCCTCTGTTTTCGCACGGTGCCGCTCCAAAGTTAACATGCAGCGCGTCAGTCCAACAAGGCACCGTGAAAACTGCCGTAGAATAGTGTGAGGAGAGTCAAAAGATTGGAAATGCCACATTTTCTCACTGTTTCCTTCTACACTGCACATCTGCGTGTGAGTATGGATGTACTCCACTGATGCCTACGTGTCCAGTTCAGTTCGGTGATTTAGAAAATTCTGGTCTTTTTGGCCAGTGTCATTCACTATAGTTGACTGAGTTGAATTGCAGTTTCGCATAACCGAAATTCTCAGAGCCAGTAAAAAAGAGTCTTTCAAACGAACACCGTTAAATCTACGGGGAAAATTGTTATGCTTACACAATGGAACTTCTCTGGCCCGATAAGCCATGGAAGAAAGTTTCACAGTTAGATGCAAATTAGGGACAGACTAGCTTACTTGAACCTGACGCTTCATCGAGGTCGAACACTGTTCACAATTGTTCACTTGTTCACAGGTCTATAGTTGTCAAAATCTGCCGACCAACGTTTTCAGCCTTACCAATAGCTGACAAAACAGCGAAACCATGAATTCCTTTTGTTCATCAACTGGAGTCGACAGAAAGCGGGTTGGTCACACACGCAAACCAACTGACAGTTTCACTGAGTGTTACACGTGATGTTGGCAAACGTATCGTTAAAACAGAGTTCAGTGCTCGCGTAAAAACAATCGTTCATTGCCGGTCTTGATAGACCACAATAATTGATGTGTTGAATTCACAATTGCTGCCTGGCTTTGGAACCTGATTGATGAGCTGTGTTGACAATTCCCGACAGTACAGTGGTCTCATCACAGCTAGCAGATAATTCTTTATTCAAATTGTTAGATAAAAGCATATCGTTCGCGATGAACAGATTGCTATAGTTCCAAAGTGATTCGTATTCCTTAACGAAATAATATCAAGCGGAAGATAATAGCAGAATGGATCAGCAACTGCGGTTTGATTCACGTCCAACTTCTGTCGAAGATGAGATACTTCCTGTCTAGATTTTGTAGGTTTATTATAAATGCCTCTTCAGCAGATCTAGCCATGAAATTGATTACTGTTGTTTGAGTGCAATGTTTCATCAAATGAATCCTTACTGATTGACCAGTCTCATATTATTATAGCATTAAACTTGTATTCGAATCATTATGAACGTGGATGGATGATAGATTCTTGTGAAAATCGCAAGTTGTTTCAGTGCTATTCTTTCAGGGGAACTTTTTTCATCTATACACGTGCAAAACATGCTACTGACAAAAAAGCTTGCAGTAAGAAATTGTAATTTTTCGAATTAATTTCATCTAGCCAGAATTTAGGTGGACAATAAAATAAGTTATCTCCCGATACTGAATGCAAACCACACATCATTCATTATGGGTTTAATCGTAAGTTACCCAAAAAGACTTCACACTGAAACCGTTTAACTGCATAACTGGAGGTATTAAGTATGGCGGGTAGCAGTTATAAAAACGATTTGCTATTGTTACCGTTATACGTCCACATTAACCCTATGGTCTTCAGAATGGGCAATATCTCGTTGTATAGTGCCCACTCATGAATGGCTACTGAAAGCCGAAAGGCTCTTTTTTGATTCTCGACAAAGCTGAAATCGAACGTTTGATTGCATTTTTGTGTCAATCTTGCTACGACTAATGAATAGCTGAAGTTTGGCAACCACGTTCTTTGTTCTAATGTTTCATAATCAAATCCACCAATTTTCCAGTTTCAACTGATGTGGTTCCATCGAACAATAGTAGTCGTGGTAAACTTAGTCTCATTTCAGAGATGAAATAAGACCATCAGTCGTATCGACATAATACCGGGGAAGGAAGGAAAAGTAGTAGACATCCTCTGGAATATGACTTCTCAGGTGCGTCCATGCCCATGTGTGTGTGTGCCCACGCATGTCCCCGTGCGCCTTCGTCCAGACAATATTTTGTGAAAAATATTCCAACATTCACAACTAGCTTCGGAGTCAATGATAAATGGTTCCTTATTTACGGTGAATTCACAAATCCATTCGGTTTACAATCATCGTGATGCTATGCTGTCAGGAATTTTCAGATGCATGAACAATTTCGGTGGATTATAGTCGCTGTTTCATGGTTTAATATTTTTTGGGAGCAAACGAAAGTCACTTTTAACAGAATTCCTGATAGGACAATACAGTGGATATTAATCCTTTGTATTTTACAATCACCAAACACATTTTATCGTTAGGACTAAAATTCATATTCCGATGACGAATTGTCTCTATGACTCACCCGCAGGCTATTATCAGTACAAAGCAAGGTAAATGTCAGCAGAGATTGTAAACGAATGCTCCGGTCACATCCCACACCAAAGTAATTAGTAAGTTGACGGGGTTAAATGAACAAAAATTCTAAACTCCCAGCAACTTTTGAAATCAGTTGCCGAGGTTCGTGTGTGTGTGTGTGTGTGTGTGTGTGTGTGTGTGTATATATATACTGAAGTGCGGATCCATTCGCAATAAGTGGATACGTTAAAGACCAAGTGTTCTTAGAAGGTACGGTAGACCTATGCGTTGGTTTAGTCAACATCGATCAGCACGACAAAGATGAGACAACACTTTCCCAACCAGACTGGAGTTAGAGGAAGAAAACGGTAGATATGCGTCATAAATCATTAGCCAAAAGCTGACGGGCGACACCACGAGAAAGCTTAGTTCGAACAAATAACGAAGGGTGAATTTTGACCACAAAGTATATGCGTAAAATCGACAGTCTCAAGTTTCCTTGACTATATGCAAACCCCCTTTGGGTTAGGTTCGTTAAGACGAATAAACAAACAAGCATGTGTTGTAAAAACTGGAAATAACTCCAAGAAGAGTGAGAAAACGGGAGACAGTTGTTTCCTATTTTCTTCAATCCACTGCGAAAATTGGCTGCATTATTTCACTCCACTGAGTTGTACGTCCATACTGGGTCCTCCTCTCCTCCTCTCCTCGTCATCGTCCTCCGTATCCATTCATCTAAGCGAATTGAATCTAATCAATCTATACTGCATTAAGCTTACAGTTATTCTGATTAGCTGAATAGCAAGGCGACAGAGTGTGGTCTGACAGAGATGAATTCGCTTACGGTGACAAGATGGAGCCAAGATGCATTAGCAAGGCGACCAACAAGAAGTTCCATGATGAACCGATATCATGAAATGATTAATGATATCTGAGTGGCTTGGCGCGACCAAGCCCTCATTTAACACTGGAAGATGATGCCAGTATCCTGACTATCAGAAATCCTTAATTTCCTCCTAATAAAATGCTACTGATTGCTTTCATTTTAACTCAATTTTGCCATGTTACATTTTTTATTGGGCGAATTTTTAAAGAACGCAAGATGGTTCGTGAGCTTCTTGTCTTAAATTCATTCCTATGCCTACAAGTTCCATTCAGCCGCAATCGGTTATTCGAACGACAGTCGATGGTTTCATCAGTTACTCTAGACAGACCTCTCAACTTGAATCTCGAGCCCAGCTTAAGTGAAGTCTTCTAACAGGGTACGATCCAGTGACAGACGCTTGTTTTGTCAGGAAATTCGAGGCTGCATCAACCAGCACTTCGTCTAATCACAATCCGTTGGTGGCAGAGTAGAGCTTCCGTGATGTAATCCGAATCTAGACCTAGGTTCATTGACCTGTATGTGAGGAAAATCTTAACATCACTTGAAATGCTATCGCACATGCTGAATACTGTCAGTACGTGCGATTCTCTTTGTTGGATCTTAACTGATTAATTCCGAACTACTTTACTCAAGGCTAGTTTGACGAAATAGCAGACAATTCGACAGTATTTCTATTATTATATCTTAAATTGTTGGCGTTGCATAACCATGTGCATTAGTTATTCAACAATAGGTCTGTTACAATCATACAATCCTACGGCAGGATAACTTGAGTAAAAGTAGTTGGTGTTGCCATACCACATAGATATTGTCATGCAATTTTGTTGTGACAATCACGAAAACCTGAGTTCTAAAACGTGATGATGATCAGTTATTAGAGAGAGAAACTCTCCAGGTTTTCCTGTCTCCAAAATAAAAAGAAACAGCTGGTGATTTTTGGTACTGGGAAAACAAATGTAGCTGTGACGTTTCATCGCATTCTATTCTGCGTCACTTTTCAGTACCGATTTCTGGCTATCCTGCGGGCAATTTATAGCATACCACCTGTGTCTGAAACGGAACATATGACTCTACTCTGTTCGATGAGACGAAATGACAGTTCCACAATATGCGCAGATATCCAGAAAAGTTACCTGGTGTGACTGACCGACGATGACAATACGTATTACATATACACCCACACATCGTCTAAACGCCGTTTGTTTGCACTCGCAAAATGTCCATTTCGGACAGGGCCATTCTAGCATACGTCAACCGCTTGACTGGTTTGTACTCGGTCAGAGTTGTCCATCTGTCTGTTTTGCCGTCCAGTGAATGTGTGCTGCTGACGCCTGGCTTGTGTATCATTGAAAAATTGACACAGCAGCTGGTCTTTGTATCATACTGACATGCACTTTCTGATTTCTAATCCACGGATTCACTTTGTTCATTTAAATGCATGTCGACAAACGGTAGTACATGTCCAACCCACCGGCAATCACTCGAGCCGATGTTTGATAATGTCATATCAGTTAGCATGAATACATCAGATTTCTTTATAAAGTTGGCCTATTCTAAGGTAAACATGCCAATTATGTTCCAGAAAAGTCTCAATTGCCAAGGCAGACCCGTGGGTTGTTTTGTACGAAAGTAGTTAACGACGAAAAGTTATTAAACTCTTATTTTGCTGTACGCAACTTTTAGACCCACTTGTGATTATTAGGTTGTGCGCGGGATAACTGAGCAGTTTGATCAAGCGATCCATATCGTAGCACCTGACTGAGAATGTCGGAATCTCGGATCCGGTGACTTCCTCACTCAACCATCTTCCTGACAACATTGTACACTACTTCATACTTACAAAATGATCAATAAAAACAGTTTAGAGGATAGTTTGACGGAAAACAAATATGAAATTATCAATATATTACATAGGTTGAATGAATCATTGGGACAGATGAAGAATGACGCACAAGCCTTTCGATTCGACTTTGGCTTAACAAACCTGGATCACCACGACCATATGACAGGACAGAAGATTGTGTGTTTTGGTGTAAATAACGAAATCACTCAATTCAGTAAAAATTGTGTGAAAGATTTAACAGTTCTCACTTGGTATATTTGCTTTTGATGTCTTATGGGTGATCGACGAATTGACGAGGTCCTAGACTGGAAAAGGAAGGAAACTGTACTGGTGCTCTTCATGCGAACATTCGTGCTTCTTCTAGGAATCACCAGAAAGTTTTCACAATTAGATCATTCCTTCCGAATGAAGTCGGTAACAATGTGCTGTTTACTACCGTTTTTCGTTTTTCTTCTGATGTCTATGCAACATCATGTTTTTTTTTGTTCCGAATTTCGCCCTACTCGTGTACGTGTCAATATACCCGTAACCGTTTGCAGTTAGCCGTGGAATTCTTCTTTGAGAAGCTGGCCCACTTTTTTCTGGAGTAGTTCAGACCGATTTGACATTCTTTGTCAAACATAGTTTTAAGGTGGCATACCAAAAGCAACTGCTGCGAATTTGCTGGAAATGTTCTAGCCAGTATTTTTGACTAATGTTTTCCATGGACACTTGGACTGCCATAGGCTAACATACCCTAAAACAATATCAGTGCAGCATTATTTTATTGCCGAGGACCAAGATCTTGATTTTCTCCGACCGGGATTGACTGGAACACTGGAACCAGATTTTCAGGCTTTTGCAGCATGAACATAATCGATTACGTGAAGCCATGTGTATTTTTGTGTTTGACCCATTGAATAAAAGGACAAAAACTCAATGCATTTGGCTCCTAGCCCAAAATAACGACCTACATTCCTACGAAGAAATTCGACGCGCCTATGGGGACCAACCCAGTTGGGGTATTCGGCGGACAACCAACGGTCCCGAGTTCGCACCCGAGTTCTTGTGGGATGGGCATATAGAGCGTGTGATTTTTAATAAGAACCAAACTAGTGTTCCTTGTTTCTATAGTTTCTTAAAAGTGAATTCGATATAAGTACCACATAAAGACTCGCCCAGATGTCTGATTAAATTCCCCGATACTCGAACTGATCAGGCTACTAAACATAAGTTCAAGCATCATTCCGACCTAGTGGTTCCTATGATGGTCTTTTGTGATAGCACAGCAAAAGAATATGTCAGCCACTTCTTGTCCCTAATATCTCCCTAGCACATTTTCGCCTTTATCTTGTAACCTGTCTCATTTAAATGTTATTCTCACTTGGTACTATCTAGGCGACCAACACATGACACATCTCATTATCAGCTCTGTGATTATGAATCAGTGTGTGAAACTATGCAAAGTAAAATGTACTTCCGTAACACAATAATATTTGGTATAACGGATGGAAGGACGACCATTCAAATCGTAATAATTAATTTGATTGAAAGAATGTCTGCTGATTATGGTCCTGTGACGCGCTAGGGTGATTTGCCTCATTCGCTCTTGCCCCTTGTGTGATTGTCAAAAAATAATAAATCTGAATTATTCCGCCGACAGTTCTCGGGATCGTAACCGATTCCACAGTGGCGTGCACAGACGTTCCGCTCCAAGAAAACCGTTCGGCCCACCGATTTATTGACCAGTGTGACAATTTTTCCGTATTCAAAAGACATAACCATGATTTGCGATTGTGGAAGAAATGTTCACGCACCTCTCCACTTACCCACTACCACCCCGACGGGGATGGATGTGGTACATAAGCCGAAGAATTGCCCCTTCTAATGACATCACATTTGATTGGGACCAGGCGGGCAATCATTGGGCAATTGGAATTCAACAGAACGCCTGTTGTCTATTCGAAAACAAACAAGACTTCCGAGTTAGGGTTCTGGTTAATTCGAATAGGAAAATATGCTCTGTCAGTGGGCATGACGTGATTGAAACCAGTCGGATGGTCCAGTGTTCGCGAGTTGGGTAGAGCAACCCAATTTTGGTAATTCTGCTCAATATTCAGCTTCATCTCTTCCATAGTTCATTGACAACCAATTGCTTTTTATGTTTCGGTGTGACGAAGTTAAGCCATGCCATAGGGTGATTCATGGTGTATCGTGGTCACTGGAAACCCACAACAGCCGATGGAGCTGATTCGCCGGAATCATCTACTGAGGTGCAAATGCAACAAATTCCCCGCAATATTTAGTCTTGAAGTAAGAAAACAAACGTGAATTACACCCGCAATCTGTTAGGCTAAATAACTTCCAACAGTTTTGGTTCCCAAAAATTAGCTCAGTTGCAAAATTAGCTAGCAAAGCTCTTTTTTGAGAGCCGTGACAAGGCCAAACGCTTTGACTGTACCCAACGCGGTTATCGACTCCAAGTTGAATGAAAAGCAACCTTTGTTCTTGCAAATCAGGCCAATTCAACTGGCGAATGAAGCTGGCAGTAGATGAAAGATCGCCATCCTGAGAGCGCTACGATCCTAAATAAATAAATAAAGAGTAAAACAGTCGATCAAATACGGTGCCTCCGATTGGTCGGGCCTAAACAATTAGTGGGTCACTTAGACATCAAATACTTCACCTGCTTGTTGTATCGGGTTTCTGAAACAGCTGCGTAGTAATGGAAAATTTCACCACGACCAAAATGTGATTTGGCTGGAGTTTTGGGTTCTGCACGTTCTTCTATGTTCGACTTAGTTTCAAGTGACGAACAGTTCGGAAACAGTTTAAATAAAATTCGTTTGGAAGCAAAATCACTGAGGCATTCATCTTACCACAAAGTACGCGTTATTCCTGATTGTTTTCTGAACCAAGCGTAAAATGGGGAAATAAAGAGCAACATAACCTCCCTTGTTTCGTACCGATATTCACTCCACCCATAGCTAACAGCCAAGATCGGACCAGACTGCGGTGTACCAATCGACACTGATAGTAGATGATCGGTCAATCCACGGTTCGGTTAATCCCTTACATGGTCCAGTACATTAGAAATGGTAATTAAATTTTGGTGAAATTCGCTGGAAGAATGAAAACCAGTAACAATGCTCTCCCATCACTCTGATGTATGCGGTTTACAAATTCTCATCAGGAAAAAGGCTTTGGTTGTTTGAAGAAAATTGACTTGATCACTGATGTCGTTCATCTGATTAATAGGGAAACATTTTCAGTCCAGTTGGTGGACTTAATGAGTTGATCAGATTTTCAAATGGCGGGACGCATAAATGCCTAGTCATTCCGAAATGAGTTCACGTTCGTTACAAGCGCTTAAGTAATCGTGACTTGGAAACAATGAGTTTACTTCCTCTTGTGTAACTAAAATGACAATAATAGAATTTTGTTCACTTTCATCGCTTGTCGCGGATTAGTTGACATGGCCAATTCCTGGCAGTTTCGTTGCACAGGGAGAAACCACAACGACGACTGACCGCATACAAAAGTTGCTTCGTTATATTGCTTCTTGAAACCAGTAAGTATCAAGTAGGCCCCCATGTGACATGTGGTCAAGGATGATCATTTCAATATATTTCATTTTCAAACACAGTTCATTATCTTGCCAACCAAACTATGTACACCAATCAATGAAACTTCCAACCACCCCTCGTCAAATAGTTCGATTGTCAAATGTGCAACCCAATGCTTTGGACAATGGGGAAACTTTGTGGCTTTTCAATTCATCCGACTTGATTACGGATAGATTTGTTAAATAACGACAACCAGGTCATAACCTTAGCTTTTCGTTCTCAGGTCATATCGCTCTGTTCACGTGACCCCCATAACTTCTCCCTTGATAACAAACTGATATTAGACAGAAGTGTGTACACGGATGGCAACCGACATACTAAGGTTTCATTCTGTCCCTAAACGCACGTGACCCATCGGCCTATGAATCGGTTATCAGACGATCATAGATTTGTTCATCCCTTGATTTTGCGAATGGGGAATAAAGAGACGGATCCAGCGAAAGTTTGGTACAAATGAGTGTTTAGCGGTTTGGAAACTCGAGACGAAGTTGATCCATAAAAGTAGACAGGCAAACAGAACAATTCCCTATCGGCGGGACAGATCCCTGATCGTCAGCTGTCCGACGAATGTCTTGGAGTCCACTATTCTCACAGTTGACTACTACCTCGATTGCATGGCCTCTCAATGGCTGCGACGTTCTTCATAGTTGAGCGTAATAATGTCATGATGTACAGTACACTTGCAAGTTAGTGCCTATACTATCAACATACATTGAATAAAAAACAAAGTAAAACATGAGAATGAAAACGCTGCTTGTTGAAGCTGTTCCTTTACAGTTCGTCCTAACAACGTTATACAGTGGTTCACCGAATGCCTTCCTGGATGATTACACCAGCGGTAATTTCATGAATTATTTCGGAAAATTTGTTGTCGATTGTGTTTGGCATAAACACATGTGAAACTGGATGTCATACGAAGAACATGATGATCCAGGAATAGGCTGAAACTCCTGAACACAAATGAATTTATTGGCATATGGATCCTGCTTCCAACCTCGAAACAGACTCATTTGCCGTTTGATAGACAATCTGCCAGATGTCAATTACCAATGCATGCTTTTTATTCCATTGGCATTTTTTCGTGTATCCAAGTCGTTAACAGCCACGTTTGGCACTTTACACATTGACAAGGGATTCCACGGTTTACCGTACCAAAGACAGAACAAGAAAGCATGAATTTCTCTAAGTGCAATTTTTTGGTTGTTTGTTTCAATCACGTGTTTCGAACGAAAATGAAATGACCAAGAAACCTACCTCGATTGAAAAGTATTGCGGGTTGTGTATTTCAGTCTGTAGTCTCGTGTGGTCGTCCCCTGCTTCGCATTAGGTCGATCGATAATCGTTTCTGTGCTTAATGGCAACCTGTCGCGATAAAAATATATGCATATGGATATGTTACCTAGAGTTTGAATATCCACTCTATGTTCCCTTTTTTCATCGGTCCATTAAACGATACATGAAATTCATATCTTATGAAGACGAATCCTAATAAGGAAGAGAATACGTAGACCTGATGAAAAATGCAAAGCCTTTTCCAGGTGCATTGTGGACAGTCGAGGTCATAGGTGATGCGAAATTAAACAAAATGAGCATGCGACATACTATCAACTCGGATAGATCGGCTTATTATCGTCAGAGCGGACGAAAAATGTCGCATCACCTGTCGTTCAAATTCACTCAGATCGTAGCGGTTACTGACCGGTCGCGTACACATGGATTTGGTCCTGTTAAACACAATTGCTAACCTATCCCCCTCGGTTTCTAACTGTTCCTATTAGTCAGAAACTGCACAATAGGAGATAAAAACACCGGATAGGTTTGTTTATTATGGGCTTGGTTCGCTGTTGCATGAACGGGACATTTTAACAGGCCATATGACCCGTTGATGACAGACGAGACAGACAATAGGACAAACCTGATAGGGTCAGTTGGCTAATCGGCCAACCGTCTCCCCTCCCCACCGTAGTAGAGTATACGCCAGACACGCTGACCAGCCAGATCGCAGACACGTTTGTTGCTACGTTAAATCTCCTGGCCTGAGAATCTTGCCGGTAACAGACATATGCGGACTCGTATTTATCAAAAATATGGAAACAAATAGTGCGTCATAAAACAGGGACGAGGGTAAATGAGTGAGTGAATCAATGGATCAACAGGTGCTGCCTACAGCTAAACTTACCTATAACCCCGCCTAATGTGAATTGTTTGATCGAATGATTGGTCCACTGACTGGTTAACTGATTGATTTAATACGAACAAGTTTGGACATGTCATAGTTGTTATGGCAATCTAAAAAGGAGGCTGGAACATCGAGACATCAACAGGGGTGTGACCAACGCGACAACCAAAACCATAATGCAAGTCTGGTAGTTTTATGTTGATATGGATCGTGACTTACCGTGAGATCAGATCAAGAAAATCTGGCAAGTTATCGTGACCCAGCAGACATGAACTTGGTGCTTCGATGTGAACAGCGTCTTTTCGAACTGAGTTTTGCTGACACCAACGGGGATGGACCGTGATTAATTCCAGGGGAAATGATCGAATTTGAAGCGGAATAGAAGCAGTACATATGAACGTCAAACTTTGTGGTTTTCCCTAAAAGACTAGGACTGAGAGACAAAATGAATGCAACAACGAATAATAGAAACGTAGAAAGTCCTCACACCAAGCAAACCAAAGAAGAACGTCACTGGTACCAAACTAACAAAAGCATGTTTGAAACGAACAGGACAAATACGTCACGGTTATCTGTGATGAGCGGTACCGTAGTTCACGTGTGTGTGTGCTTGCATGTGCGACCCATTTATTCATCTGTGGTCGGATGCAATCAAGGAGTATGTATCAAAATGGTCACCTGGGTAAAACAAGAAACCGTTTCTCAAGCACATTAGCACGTTGTTAGCCTGAATGACATTCAAAACGCGCGATCATTTATTGGTTTATCAAGCTGTCCTAATTTTTTGGGGTTCTGCATTTGTAAAACACGGTCTGTTGCCTAGACCATCCGGCTCAATGGAACTATTATCCCATGGGGAAATCACCAATGGTGAAACAGATGATCATGAAATCCACGTGTCTGTGGGTATCTACAGTGACCTTTTGACTTCTGTCGGACAACGAGAGGAGAATCGAAAACCGCATAAGTATTTGTGTTTTAAAACGAAAAGGACACTATTATCATACGTAATAAAGTTTTTTCATTTTGATTACATGAAAGAGAAGTGACAGAATGCGCGGAGTTAGAATGTTTATATTTGGAAACCTTTAAAACAAGTGTGAAACTTAAAGAACCGACACAGCATCACGATAATGAAAAAATATCGTGATTTATCATAGTGACTTGAATCACCGAGCATAAGAAAGGAGATTCCCCAACCACATATCTCGAGGTTTCCAGTAAATTATTATAACTGATTTTCAATTTTTACAAGCCGATTTCTCGAAATGTGTTGGCAAACAAAATCTTAAGGAATGAAATCCCGCTTCCATCGATCAAAGATTGCGGTGTGGCGGACGGTTGAAGTAATAAATATCTTTGCTACCATCTACATAGCCGTCACTCTTGGTCGAAAGATGTCCTTAAATTCGACTCTCACAACAAGCGTATTATTTACGTAAACATGTTTTAAGACAGCTGCTCAGTTGTTGCTGCATTGTTTGTTCCCGCTTGGGTTACTATTGAATGCAGAAAGTGCATCTGATCATGAGGTTCGTGGTTAGATTTTTTCCCGTACTATTGCTATTTCATTCCCAATTATTTTTATTTTGATCAACAATACTTTGTAATTGATGTTCACGTTCATTATTGGGGGTCTTTTTTGTTTCGAAAAAAATCAGTTATTTCAGTGTACACTTTGGTTAAGGCGTTCGACTCAGAATCGTTCGCCCCGGGTCCGCGTCCCAGTTCGGGCGCGGTGGATATGCATTGCTCGTGATTCCTAACAAGGATGAAACAGCTGTACAGTGCTTCCATGGTTTCTTAATGGTGAACTGAGGGATGATATCACATGGTGAATTATTTATTTTAGAAATATTCTGATACTTGACCGTAATTCGGGCAACGTAGTTTGCCGAACAACAGCACTGCCTGAACTGAAGCTTTTCGAACCAGCGGATGTTAACTAGCCCACATTTACATGAACTCTTCGATTAACATTGCGAGTTGGTACGCACGGGTCATTTAAGTAATATGGGTGTGATCCAACACGCAAGTTAGCACAGTCTGTTAATAACACATTTTCGATGTAATCATATGCCCACACAGAGCGGGATAGAGAAAATAAGGGGTTTTTTTCGGACATGCTGAACTTTCTTCCTATTATCCAAAATTGTTTAAGACCTTTCATGGATATTTTGATCTTGTGATCAAGTTCGACGTCATGATTGCTACACCTAAAAGTTCATCCAGGATTCGAATCAGTACAAGGATACCTAGAAGCCCAGCTCATGCATTCCCGTGTGGTCTTATCAAACAATGCATACACCTGGCCTATACTTATTACGGATGAGTTCACTTAAATAACCCTTGGGTGTATGGGAATGATTTTTCAGCATTCACTACCGTCCAAGCGTAAAATATGAAGTGGTTCCACGGTATGTGTGGCAGAGGCCGAGATGGAGGCAAACAGAAAACACGACCGACCGATCGATTGGAAAGATCAGACCACACATGAATTAACCGTTAGCACAAAAACTAACCTGCACTCATTCCACCCCTGTCGGACAGACCCACATGCTGGCAAACATACACGTGTATAAAACGAAGATTTGTAGGAATCGAGCATCATCGTGTCCATGTTCGGGTACACGAATTTGGGGCAATCGTCTCGGATCCACACAATTTTACTACCCTCTTCCGGTTTGTGTTGCATACTTGAAAATTTACTTGAAACATACATGCGCCTCTTGTATACCCAGAAGTGCCTCGTTGTTTTCGTTGTGGAGATCGGAACTTGGATACGGTAAATGCAAGTCTACACACATACCGACCCAAACATGGATCAGTCTGCATCTGCACGGGTCCATAAAAATAATCGATGTTCCATGAAGCAGGTGTGTAATGTCACCCTGAGTTGGGATTTGCGAAACACTTCAACGGGGATTCATTGATGACTGGATTCATTTCGCCCAAGATTGTAATGAAATTTGCATTTCCTGTTTTTTTTTGTGTGTGCATGTACGTGTGTGTATATCTGTGCATAGAGTAAAGTTGACATAGTGACCAAAAGATAGGTCTGGTGAAAAAATAGAAAAATGGTCTTCATGACATGTGTGTGCGCGTGTGGTCTTTCCATCTCTGGAACTATCGAAAAAAACTACAGTCCAATGTCCGCGGAAATAAATTCAACAATTCACAGATGCCGGGCCTTTAAAATTTTATTTCCTCAATTTGTTATCAGTGCTTTTCGTCAAGGAAAAGTGGCCGGTAAATGGTGATCATCTTCAGGTTTAAATAGCAAGGTTACCTATTCGCAACCGGACAGTGCAAGCTAATTCTCCATAGGGCAGCCAGCCACTGGGAGCGACCTCAAAAAACATGAACTAATGTACACCATGATCAACAAGGCTGGGCATTGCTGCAGTTAGAGCTTCCAATTTTCATGTGTACTACTTCCGTACATGGTATGAACACTACAAAAATCACTGGATATCCAATCATTATCTACTCATGCGTTTTTGTTTCCAGCCGGCATGAATCAGTTCCACCTTAGTGGGCACAACCTTCTGAAATAAAATGCGCCCTTTTGCGAAATTCGTAGAAAAATTAAAAGTGAAACAACACTCTGCCCTCTTCGCAGACTGCTGGAGTGACTTCATCTGGAACAAGCAATAGTAAACACCAGTTTTTGTAGTATCGAATGAACTAATGTGATTAGGAACAGGTTTCTCCAACATTTCAATTATATTCTTCAGACTGATCCAAAATCCGTAGAGATGACCACATTTTGAAGGCGATGTCACACAGTTCTTTCCGTATTCCATCTTCGGTCTATTGAATAATTGAATATTGATAAATTCATTGATTTGAAGACATCCCGTATTCTTGAACGATAAAGCAAGATTATGTGTCCTTTCCCATGTCACGTAAAATTCATCACATTGTGCGGGTGAGCAAAGCGGTCTGTTTGAACCATTGCACATCGGGTTATTTTTTTTCCTGTTATATAATGTGAATTTCATGGCTAAATATGTCTGGGTTGTGATAAAACTACCCTTTGCAGAACTTAACTCGTCGTGTCACTTCTCATGGAATGTCCCGCGAGCCGTGGGTTAAGCAAAATTAATTCATGTGCCTATGCTGATGCACGCATTGAACTTACATGCTGTTTGTTGAATTACGATAAACGAACTGTGAGTTTATGAAGCGAGGTCCCCATAGATAAACTAAACTCGGTCATTGCTGTGCGTCGTTCAGTATTCACATTCTAGTCTCAGAAATAGTAAAAGGAGTGAGCATTTCCCCTTACAGCCACTTGAGAGCTCTCTAATCTGGCTCATTTTGGTTAGGTAACCGGCTTGAATGGTAATATAAGTAGTATGTACACGCGAGTTACCAAATAACATTTCCTCCGATTCCAGATATCCTTAATCGATGCTGAATTTGCGTCCAACCTTCCAAACGCCGTGTAATTTATTGACAGACCTTCTGGATACTGTGTCGGTTTAACCCCATACGCATTATTTATTTTGTTGGACGAGAACTTGGTAATCTGACGTTTTATTTTTTCAGTCATATCGCGTTTGTTCTTAACAGATTTGGGGGACGTACCCAACATTAGGCAACATGACATTGTTATTGATGCTATTTCCTGGCTTGTAAATAAATAGACATTTTATTAGGGCTTGATTTCCCGATCGCCAAATGGATTTCTCTACCGCCACCGTGACATGTTGTGGCCTTGTACTGTTGAAAAAAGGAAGATTTCGCGAATCAGTTCGGTTGGGGCCGAGTAAATAAGTTTTTGGGAACTACTGCTTTTAATCCTTTCATGGTGTCATATGTCTCAGGTTGTAAAAAAGCACATTTTTTCACTTGTTCTGATGTAGCAGAAAGTGACCACTCGATCGTTACCCTTCGCAGCTCACTGTCATCTCCTTTAGTGTCTCTAGCCAACTTGTCGACCGGTCTTTGGGCCCGAATCATGAAAACTTGTGACACATACTTCATCCAATTTCGCCTCACATTTCCTCCTACCACGCTAGTAAACTATCTGCTCACTTCCATGCGGCTTATCCCAACCCATGGAAAGAATGGGAAATAGGACAATGTACGTTAGACTAGCGTTAAGCATACAGAAAACCTGACCCAACCAACGTAGTCTACAAAGCTTTACTTACAGTAATGGAACATTCGCTGAACCGGAATTCACTGCTAGATTCCTAACGTCTATCTTCATCTACCAGTCCCAGGGAAAAT
The DNA here is from genome assembly GCA_008360955.1 of Fasciolopsis buskii. Lineage (NCBI taxonomy): Eukaryota > Metazoa > Platyhelminthes > Trematoda > Plagiorchiida > Fasciolidae > Fasciolopsis > Fasciolopsis buskii. Next base: position 72,875 of record LUCM01002199.1, on the reverse strand, counting down.
ACACAAATACTGATGACAGAAAACCTGAAAGATGCGAATATCTGAAACATGCACTAAAAATTGATTACTTTGCAGCACATTACGCAACCTTTCAGTGAAATACCACCCCGAGCCACACGTGCGTCGGTTCAGCGTACGCCGCACGGGCCTTGGATATACGTGTCCTAACCTCTGACCTCGTGCTACCATTCGTAGCTAGGCACGTGCCGACACAAACGAAACGACTAACAATGTTTAGTTCCTTTTCTAATATTAAGTTCCGCTCTACTATGGTCCATTTTTGTGATAACTTTTTTTAATTTAAAAGTGTACAGCATACGAAAAATAGCGGACAGATGCTGTTAGGGAGTTCATCTTCTAAGCAGGAGAGCGACGAAAGTTCACAACAAAATTTCTAACATGAATCTATCCGCAAAGCAGCTTAAGTTAGCCAAAATCCCGGGGGACTAGGCGTGTACTGAGCATACAGTAATGAAATGCATATACTGACTCGGACTACCAATTCAAATGGTTGAAAGTGTCGTTTTGGTAATGAACTCATTTTTCCGAAAGGTATATAGAATGAAGTAACTCATGAAGACATTCATGGAGGTCAATTTGTCGGGAAATTCGATCTAAAATTTTGCATCAGTGTAGTTGTCCAGTTGAATTGATTTAGAGTCATCAGCTGGAAGGCAACGCAGATTGAATCGGAAATTCAATCCATCACGTGATTAATTACACAGACTTATCTACAACAGGAGGTTGTCGGGATTGATTTCGATGTATTCATACTTTTGCTGCTAACAGTCTTTAGTCATCCTACTTGGTCGAGCTTTGTTCTTGAGCCTTTCGATTAGGACGCAAACCTTGAGAATGAATACCTCGCTAATTCGGCTTCATGAAACCTGAGGATTCGTCAACCAGATAGAGCGGATCACCCTCGAATTCGACTTTAATATATCTTTTCGGAAAATATTGCTTTTTTGCTGTGGCACTATTCGTCGTTTCGGCGGTTTTTAGTACAAACTTTTTAACTTGGTGCCAGTGGTTTTACCAAAGATTGGATCCTTTTGTATGGCTTCCAATTTGTATCCCAGATATGAACGTTATCTAAGGCAAGTACCGTGCCGTACGTCATAATCATCATCATTGTTTTTTGCGTTATCAGTCTTGATTCGTTCTCGAACGCAAGCTCATAATCTGGCACAATTTAAATCGGAGTTAAGAGGAAAGTGGAAATTGGCTAAATTTTGGGTACATTTGTTTCCTATTTTAAAGCAAAACACCACACGCACCATCTCGAAATATCTCAGGTGAAAGCATGGACGTTTCTTGAAATATCTCCTTTAGGTTATGAAAAAGGCGTTGAAATCGAAGGGTTTATTTCCTCTATCAGAGCAGGCAGCTACATCCATATTATTGAACAGATGGGTAAAAATTTATAGCTGCTCATGGAAACTGAAAAATGAGACGGAATACTAAATGGCGGGACAGCCGACCGGAGTTTCGTCGTCTGTGGTGTAGGTGTGTAAAGATACATGTGCCATATTGTGTGAGCAAATAAATTAAGATGCTGGTGTAAAAATAAAATGAACCTGAGAATTGTCGGGTAGCAACTGAATGCGAAATTACTCATCATCATATAATATCAAGGCTCAATTAACCAATAAGAAACTATGGGAGCATCTTTCAAATGGTTTATCCTTGCCAGGACTCATCATCAGTGGAAATACTTCCTCAAGACCTGGGATGCGAACCCGGGACGAACGATTGTGAGGCAAATACTGTAGCCATGACAACGCCGGGCAAGCTATCAGCGGTTCGTTGAATTATATTGCACCCATTGATTTGAGGGTCAAGGGCCGCTGGCGTACAACTGTCGGCCCCTACTGATTTATGACTTGCATGCAGCCCAAGTGCGACAAAAGTGGTTATGCAATGCTGATGATTCCTAACAAGTACGAAACAGCTGTACGCTATTGTCTAAGTTACTTAATTGGCATTTTCGGAGAAAATGAACAGACAAAAGGATGGAGTGGCCAAGACGTAACCGCTTGGACCAGTACTTCCAAAACAGACCAAAGTAGTGCGAAGACCCCGGAAGAACATCACTTCCAGTGTAGGTTTTTATGTCGGATATATGGATTACACGTTCTTCGTTTGCAATCCGTCAAAAGACCAAAACAAATTATTCCTTACTTTTAACACTGCATTCCCGACTGTGAAGTTCACGATAGCTTCGGAGAATGACAACTTCCTGCGGTTCCTGAATGGAAATCTGTCCCCAAGTGAAGAACAATCACAGAGAGAAAATAATAATTTTGTACGTGTACTTGAGTGGGGTAATATCAGTATATCTCCGTATTAGTCGCTCTGAGATACGAGAGGAATTTAAAAAGCTACTCACCCTATGAAAAGAGGAAGATATTCGGTTCTGGGTCACTCGATAACGAACTGGCGTGTATACGGGAAATATTGAAGACGAAACGCTAACACAATAGGTTTGTTTACAGATATATCGATAGAAGAAATCAACATTCCAGAACAAAATTAACGAAAAAGAAAAAAGATGCACATTACTGACCCGTCTAGGGAGCAAACTCTTTCGAATCGTTAGAATACCACTGACCTAAAACCCTTGGAAGAACCTTCCCTATCATATCACAAACAACGCCGCTTGTAATTCAACGGTCCAAATTCACAAGCATCAATCTCTTAAGTTGTAGCAGTCCGTGTGTTCTTGTAGTACACGAGACGGCTATCCAAAATAATGATTGAACACTTTCTAGCTTCTCTCCACAACGGCATGGTACACGCAAAAACGGTCCAATCCTGAATCACCCCCGGCTGACGGCGATCGTTAAGTTGATCCGATAACCATTTTCAGGACGGTCCCAGTAAACAATTTAATCCTGTGCAACCTCTATTGTTTCCTTGGTCAAGGAAATGAACGCCAAAGCCCCTGAAACATGTTCAGTCTCAATCCAACAATTTCGGGTTAATTCTGCTTCTGCACGTGGACCTGAATTTCTTCGTTCACACGGTTTCACGTATGCATCCTTCTGCACCTATACCTCAGACCCTAAAGCTCCAATAAGTAGTTCATTTACAAAGAATTTATAAACGGGAATGTAATGTCTCCTCACGAAACTCCTCATATTTGTATCTAGAAAAGCTAGTTTTTACTAATCAAAGAAGCGACTCCAAGTCCGGCGTGGTAGATCAATGCACGGGAAAATCAGATCCAAGTCACTTGAAGTTAACATGTACGTAAACTTTAATGCGGTCTGTATGAGTTCTTCCTAACGCAGACTTCTCATTAACTCACTAATTTTGGGACAAACTATGAAGCCAGCTTTGATGGTACAGTCAAACAACCCTGATTTCAGCCAGTCGTAGACGGAACATTTACTCTTTGATCACGAAACTTTGACTAAAACTCAGTCACTTACACCAATCATTGGCATTTTTGTGGACAAATCAACATGCTACCCTAATAATAGTTCCCGATTTGTGACTCGTGCTTTTCAATTGCTTTCTCCATCGGAGAGTTATTCGTGAGTTGAAATGTGACTGTTACATTAACCACACGATTCATAAATTTCTCCGTGTAAATTCATTTGCATCATGTGACAAGATTCGGTATCGATTTTCCTACAATCAGTATGTCGGTAGCACAACAACAACGGAATCATGAATGCGGAGGACTTTCACTTGAGCAAAGAGCTGAATCAAATGGTTTATTCAAGGCGAGATTTTATTTCATTCTGCAGTCATTCGACATTCATGTGACTGATCATTCTTCGGTGATTGCGAATAATTGTAAGTTTACAGTGGGGCTTCAAAAGAACCCGTGAAAACGGAATATTCAGTGATCAGTTCAATATGCATGTATACAGTGCATGAAACTCCGAGTTCAGCCGTTAAGACAGTCACCTAGTTTGAAGTGGGAAATCCATTCGAGGAGACGCAAGCGACCGTGAGTTAAAAATATATTCCCTGGGATTTGATCATATGTTTATAGAGGCCAGATACGTGAGTGCATTTGTAAACAGTTCCTGGTATGGCATGATCTATTGGAATATTGCTATTCCAGTTCAATGAGGAAGAATGTTTTGTTAATTAATGCTCCGGCAGAACTGAATGAAGACTTAGGACTAGAATGAAAACGGTGCCTGCATTCCCGTGTGCACCTATGGACAAACATTTGCTGTCCATCCACTGGTTTCGGACCTTGTCGTGATAATTCTACCGGATGGTTGGTTCATCATCGAACATAAAATTCACCCTTGAAAAACAGCGAGTGGAACATCGCAGCCAACAGCCCAGTCCGGTTGATTTTCACTGACATAAACACAAGTGCCCTGCAGAAATTTGTGTAGACCGAGAAACGTCTATTTGTTGACTGTTGAGAAGATGCTCGAAAAGACGGAAACCGACGTCCACATAATTTTGTGACTTTGGTATTGCTTATGACTGGGAATAAAAGTATCCGGATTTCAAAATTGCTAACTCGTAAAGTTAGTCAAACTTTTTCCCAAATGTGGCGATATTTCGAGACCAGAGGCTGCACGTGATAAAATACTTTCCTCCATCAGCACACTTAACCAGCCAGCAAAATGGCTGATCACCATACGATCGACTCTGTGGAACACGATTGTGTAGGCTCGTGGATGTCCGATTCGATGATTTGTCCCGAGTTGACATTCACTCTGGGCTTAATGGATGATTCCTAAAAGGAACAAAGCAACTTTACTGTAATGAGCAATTTCCAGTATTGAGTTGACTGTCGAAGCCACTTGGAAGACCTACTGACCATCTTTCCGACGGCAGAAGATTAGCTTACTCATCCTAGTAGTTGTTTTTTTCAATATGGTATCCGTGTGTTTTCAACTATGAAATGTCAGCAAGTCATGGAAACGGATAGGCTAGACAAAGGTATCGGTTTTTTGCAACAATCTGAGCATTTATTAAAGACCTAACAGGAAAAAGATTTCTATTCCAGTTGGGAAGTTGAATCACATCATCCCTAACCGGTCTTCTGCATGCTCTGATGTGGTTGTCTGAAGCAGTATGCTCGGACCGTTTAAATTGTCAGTGGGGTCGTACGAGCTGAGTGCTGAAGATCCAGCAATGACCTACACAATTAAAACCTAACCTCGAGATAATTGCTCCGAATTCGCCGTTTATCAGTCAGCATCACGAATGAGGGGTGGTTCCTGTGACTGTTTCGGAGTGGAAACGACAAAGAGATAACCGGTAGTTCTGGTTACTAGACCCGTAAGATGAAATCGGGTGACGTAAGCTGGCATCTCTGAAAAAATACTTGAACTGCCATTTGGAAACCCGACATCTTAATAATCTAAGAGACAAACCATAGACCAAATGAAGAGTGCTGTCGCGTGTCAATGAGTTGTGAATTTTGTGAAACATTGCCTTATTCTTTTGGTGCCCGAAAACATGAAATTAAACTGCAGAACATAAAATTGGTTCCGCTGTGTTACTAGGTCATTCAGAAACCAGGACGGTTAAGTTCGGCAATCGCAGAATTGGTATTTTAATCGTCTCGGAATTGCCAGGGAAATTAGCACAATGACGAATTGAAATCACGGTTACCTACCGTTTATTCGTATCCATATCAAAGTTTTCTCTTTCTCGTCATTTTTTCTTATAGTCCCATATCGCTTTTCACCAAGAGCTGCAAACTCCATTTTATGTACGAAAAGCAAAACAGTGAGAAGTAAGTTGCTAGTTAGATCGTTCTTTTTACTTCGAACAAAAACTCTATATAAAGAAAAGTGGAGTAAAATGAGTAGATAACTTATAAGATCTAACTACGGTTCCGGGGAATTGGGCTAACAAAAGCGGAATTCCGTGTTCGGATGAGTGGGGTATCACTGCCGCCACTCGGTTAGTTCTGACACAAAAGGAACTAAATAAGGTGTTGAGAAAACCATGTAAAATTGTCACGTGATAATTTAATGAGCCAACTATTGTAACTCGATTAAAAACAAGACCGTCCCGAATGTTTCTATAACTAGGGCACTAGGATACACCCGATAGAATTCCTAAAAGACGTATCACCTGTTTGGAACTACCGAACAGAAGTAAAACCGTCTGCTTTTTGAAATGTTGCATCGCGCGCACTGATTATTACGCGTCCACTCTCACGTGACTTGATCGAAGCTCGTGAAACGTGAATAATCGTTTGTAGATGACAGACTAATATTGACACCAACCGGAAATGCAAACCCTGGGAGAAAATGTTATCATTCTTTTTCTACAACACCTTGGCTAGGTCAACGAATGAAAGAACGTTAAACACGTTATTTATCACTTTGCAGTCAACCGAGATAAATTTCGAACTACAAATGGTAAATTCGCCGGGGTACTGGAAGGTCGAATTCTCAAAAACAAATTTCCGCTATCACATCACAACCGCCTCTTCCATCCAAGTCAGTTAGGTGAAATAGGACATCGTTTTAGCTGGAGAACAGTTTCCACTAGTCTTTTAACTTATGCCTACCGAGCTGAATTGGTATATTCGTCAGTCCGGTAATTGAATGGGCCAGAATACCTCTGCCGATGTACCGATGGAATATGCAAAATGTTTAGCAACCTTTGTTTTAGAATATCAGGACCGAATAACGTGAGCGGTGTATTGGTTTTTATTGTGAACGATATAATGTTAATAACGCGGTGTTGTTTGTGAGTATTGTACTTCGCCAAACTTACGACTATCGTGGGCAGTCTTTCTCAAAGCAAGATTTACAACCAAATAACTGAAGGAACGTTCACATGCCAACGGATGCTTAATTGGCTGTGTGTGTGTTTGTGTACTGTGAACTGTGGGCCGAGAGAGAGAGAGAGAGATTAGCTGTCCTTTATGTTATGCGCCACTGTGGTGCTGAGGTCAACTTTTGCTTTCGTTATGTTTTTGGACGTCCAGTTACACGCAATCAAGGTGATCGCAGAGAAATTGTCCGTTCTGTAATTCTACCCTGCGACCTTCGCTTTCTTACCGTGTTGCCTCAAAATACTTTGAAACGATAAATCTGTCGCGCATTAACTAAAGGTGGGGATCAATACATTATTATTATTGTTAAATATTATATTAGTGCTCATAACCCCGGTAGTAGGCCAAGAAAATTCTTAATGGTATTATCACATGACTCCAGATCAGAAGATCCTGGCAAGAAATCGAATCTCGGTATAGCAATTACTCGTTCACTACAAGTGCAATATAATCAACATTGAACAGGTTGATCCCACTCCCCCATTTAGCCGACCTTATTAATAGGAACGTGAATCAAACCTCCGTCATACGCAGTCAGTAGTTCACATTCAGCCCACTACGTAAGAATTTCGGGTCATTGAGAATAAATTAAATCAGGAAGTTGTATTGTCTTTGCAAAACGGAGAGAAACCAACCCAAACGAATAGTTTGAGATGAGTCACGCGTTTGTGAACTGAACAGAATTAACGAATCTCCTCATTTAATGACACCACAAGTGGCACGACAGGTACGAAGGCGTCGGAAACAGTCCTAGACAATGTTCAATATAAGTGAACCTACAGTTTTGTTTTATTTTTTGCATGAGTTGACATAGGCCGATCAACACTGGAACAGTTGAGAAATGCACTGTGGTGAATCCATCAGAGATTTTAAACTTGGGATTAAAGTTCAACTCAAACCCCGGATTGTCAAGGCTCACCAGTATCCGTATGGAAAACTGACCTTTGGAATATGATACATTGTTCACTGAATGATAAGTCTGGTGCTTCATAAAGTGCTAGTTTTTTCCCCCTAACTCTGGTGCATGTACTTCAAACATTGGGCAGTTCAATCTCCGTCTAATGACAAATAATTTCTTGCTAAATCAGTTTCTGTGCTTGGATATCCCAGATGTTGCATTATCCGCCTAGTTTATAGTACACCAGATACCGTTATAAAATGGTTCAAATCTCATTCTATTTGCTTCACTGTTTCTAACGAATGTTGTGAAAAGAGCCTATGCTTCTCCATTTTTCTCGATCCCATTGCAGGTCAAGAGTGACTAGTCAAACAATTACTGCATTCCTACTCCTCGGTAGTTGGAGTCGACCATTTTTGGGCGACCATTTGTCTTGATGAATGATAAATAACTAAAGGTTCTGAGGCACTTTTCCGAACCGTGTAAATACCCCAATACGGGTCGTTTTCCTCCCCGTCAGATGACCAATTCCCAGCTGGCTGTAACAATTCGCCTCATTATCTAGCAGCGAACAAATATGTTCCACCTTCATCAGCAGCTAAAGACCGTGAAATCACATTTTCACGCAGACTCTCGAGTCTATGCCCATCGATGCTTGCTAAACTGTACCATACCTGATTGCACAATTCAGTGAATGGAAATCGCCACGCACGTATTAGGAAATGAATCAGAACAGCTGTAGACGGAATACGAACCGAAGTCGTAGATTTGTACAATTCAAATTGAAATCCTATTGTAAGCAGCATTATGTGAGAAAAGGAACAGATAACTAGGTTATGAACCGTCTTCGCGCTCATCACAGATCGACTGATTTCGGGGTGTTTGTAAGCTCTGGGTGGCTCTGCGAACGTCTACAAACTGGTTCGTTAAGCGCAACTATATCAGAATCAATAATTGTCGTGCTTGGATTAATCTTTGTGTCAGGTATAAGGTAGTTAATTTGATCAACATGTTTTCGGTATACTCATCCGTCGTTCGCGTCCAGGATTGTTACTGCCTGATTTCCACTTGCTCCCAGCACAGTCCCCAAATGCAGACTGAAAATCAGTGTCACGCTAGCAGTTCACACGTGTTCGAAGTAGACGAGGTTCAAACAAGTGAGCTGGGCTTGCCAGCCTCACTGTGTGATCAGTATTTCTGTACTGGAACTAAAAGCAACCATTGCATCTTTGAAGATGCTGTTCTGTTGTTGGGCTGAATGATCTGATACCACGTTTTAGCTTTTTAAACTTGGATTGTACATGTCTGGGTGCAGTCAGCATGCAACCGCATCCCATTCAGTTGAACAAAGAAGTGTTTTTTCTCAACAGTGGAATGACCTCCATTATTAATAGCCGATACCTGAGAGAACCAGGTGATTGAAACTTTTTCGTGGTACAACAATAGTGAATTCGTTATCAGCAAAGAGTATGAAATACAATTCAGGCCAGTGCCAATAAGAAACAACGAAAACCGTGACGCAGTATTTATTTAAAAATAAGGCACATAAATCAGCGTAGAATGTTCCCAAAAACCCATCAAAAATGAGTTCATTTCGAATTTTGCGAACATGCTTTTTGCACAGAATTTTACACCCTTTGGAGGACTTCACAATATCAATATCAATTCTTAGCGACCGTAGAAGTGAAGCGTGTCAATTTCATTTCGTGGACGGCCAGGTGAGCGAAATGCGAACCGGATGAAAATCGTCGTCCAAGTGACAGAGGAATTAAGATACTGTCCTTGAAACAGGATTCGCTTAGGATTAACATGCAGCTCTTGCCCTCTGGAATGATATTTGAAAAAACGCCATTTCGCACCCGCATTCCATCCCCGGTTGTTACCTGATAAAGGGGATCCAAAATATCGACAGGATTCACTAATTAAACAATGGCGACTAAGCGGCACAGGCTGTATAAATAAACAATCATAACCACAGGCCTCCCTGGATTGGGGGTATTCTAATAGATAATCAACAAGTGGAAGTTGCTTGGCATTAGCGTGCTGAATGTCTCAGTTGCACACGGAAAATGCGACTCATCCCTGCTCGCTCAACTGACATCTGTGGCCATAAAGTGTAGTGCATCACGGTCAGATATAATCTTAAACCAAGAAACGAGTAGATACCTATGAGGCCGCTGACCTGATTATTAGCCTGACAGTGTTATACTTTGTGTTAGCGATTAACCCTGTTCGACAGTACTGGTAATCATGAGTCGAACACAAACAAACCGGGTAGCCATTCCGTTCTAACACTGCACCAATGTGAGTACGTGAATCCCCCTGTAACCGTCGAATGTTTCAAGGTGAAAAGGGGCATGAGAGCGTTTGACTTTCGAATGACTCAGAAGAGAATATAACGTTTATTCATGTATAGAAGGCCAACGAAATAAAACCAGAGAGCAAAAGAGCAAGTAAGTGTTTGCGATTTCTGAAAAAAAAATAACTGCATGAAATCGTGAGTAATACTGCAAGAATCTGACTAATGAGTGGCGTTCAATGTACAAGTAGCAGGAGAGTTAAACAATCGGGATCCATCTTTGCCAATCAGATAAAAAGAATCTAAAGGAATTCTAATTGACAACATATTTGGATAGACTAATGGTGATATTCAATCCACAAAAGCTTTGCAGTACCGAATGGAATATTCTATTGTGAACTAATCTGTTAGGACCATAACGTACCATCTGGTCTTGATAACTCATTGGCATCAGCCAAACCTTGGATAACGGAATTTATCACCAACTAAAATATAACAATTGAAACCGTCAGTCCAAATGGAAAAGATCTATAGGAATACGGACCAAATAGTAATAATTATAGTGAGCTCACGACGGCCACGATGCAGTGGGTTCTGTAAGACGACAAACTTCAGACTGAGTCCAGAAAAACCAAAGGGAATTGTATATTCGTCGATTTCTTTACAGTGCACGGTGTTGACGAAGTTTTGAATTTAAAGTTACTCGGTGGTCACCACAACTCCTCCTAGTTTTGTCATCAGCTCTCAGAGGAGCAATATAGTTGCCCATTTGGATGATGCGACTGACTCCAAGGCACCGCAAGAAACCCAAGAATCCGGAGCTCATTTCACAGGTCCTCGTAAACCATTCAGTAACAAGCGAAACTTCACAAAAACGGGATCATTATCAAATTCAACCACGACCGATGGAATTTTCACCCCCCACAGTGGTTTTAGAACGACGTAAAACCAAAAGTGATAAAGGCTTAAAGTCACTTGGAGAATAAGAAATGGGTACACAGGATTTTCTCACAAATTTGAAATCAATAATGGATAGCCCGGAATGGATAACAAGAAAGGCACAAGTGGTTAATTTTTCCTGTGAATCTGTAATGGTAATAGTAAATGTACTTGAAATTGGCGACGCGTAGCTCGTAATACCTTTGTCAATAGTGACGGTATGTTCAAATTTAATCTTGGCAATATAGCAGTGTGTACAATCGTTAATGGAATGAACGATTCTCTATTGTCAGGGTCAGTTGTGAATTGGTGTTTGACCTCAGCATCGACAGGGAATGAACGCCAAATGATTTTGGGTTCGGTTGTTTACTGACAGAAGACGAAAAACTTGAATTAGTGTATTACGATTCCGGCAAATTGATTCAGTGTATTCAGATTTACCACAGTTGAGAAACTTTACAGTCCGGAAATGACATGTGGACCGAGAATATAACTCCCAACAAGAATCACACTTTGCAAATAAGGTTTTTGGTTTCGGTCTATGAGTTCCGGTGGATTCTCGTTTTGAACCAAATTTATTTTCGCATTTGAACTTGCGGGAAGCCGTCGAATGAAATTTTGGATTCACGAAGTCGTGAATGATCAGCGAAACCTGTGAATTGAAATCGATCTGGTCATTCACGTCTTTATGTTGTACACAAACCTTCCGTACCCGTTAGTCAGTCGGTTCAGGAAGTAAAAGTAACTTCTGTTGGGGATTTTGACTGTCGCTGATGGCTACGAGACTGTCTCGGAAGCTGCAACTCTAATTATTCGCTGAATTTAAAACGTGCCGTTTGCACTTGAAGCGCTAAAACGAAGGCATGGATATCCTATGAGTCATTTCATCACGCATGGTTGTAGTTGGTTCGTCCTGAGATTATACAGTTGACTGGATTTATATGATATAGCACACGAATCCTAATAAATGCATTATTAAATATCAGGCATCTGTGGAAATGATAGGCTTTTGATCACCAAATACGCGGATTATCCCATTTCATTGGAGTTCTTGCCACAAACAATGCATCACAGATCAGGCCCTTCGAACTAATCCTCACTTTCGCTGACAACAGCATTGAGACCGAGTAAATCCGAAGTGTACGAATGCATCTTTCAAAATTTCCGCGACTCCATTTGCTAAATTGTATCATACTTTTTCAGCTTGCACCAAGGAGGGAATGGAAATAAGGCACATGCCCTAGGAAACAAACCGGAACAGCTGCAGGCATAATATTCATCAATTTTTTGTATTCGGGCAAGCCAAGGTAGTATAAATGTGCACATATCATATTGCAAATAGTGGTCTGGGAACAAATAAGCCATGTATGAACAGCCGTCGTGGGAAGCTGTTCAAAGGTATAGTAAATGTCCGTCGTTTTGTGGCACACTGCAGGTGGTGCTCTTTCCGCACAGATGGTTGTGATAAACTTGTATTGGCGTACACTGAGCCCCATTGGCCGTGCTTCTCCCTGAACATAAATTTGCTAGTTAGCGATAAACTTTGAAATATTTTCTTAAATCTTATTGTTATCAAATTCTCAATAGCCTGCCATGTTTATTTTCATGATATCGTAAAAGGCTCACTATTTTAGTCTTGCCAACCTACGGAAAGTTCCATCGGCGCACAATCTCAATTCTACATTTTATTTTCTGTCAAATCTGCGTATAGTAATTCGAAAGGTACACGGTTATTGCGCACTTTTGTAAATTCTATCACAATCACTAATAAACTATGAGAGCGCTCGCTTGGATGAGCGTTGTACTTCTACGTGCACAAAACCCATGCTTGCATATTACAGTTATCCTGAGTTATGGACCCGTAGATTAGTGGCTCCCAGACTTTCGGTGACCGATATTTTTGGTTCAAAGACGATCTAGTGAAACTTTCCGGGCTAGTCGTTTGCTTAGATTTCAGCCTCCCTTTCACTCGTTTTCTGCAAATTATAATCGTCCTCAAATATCAACGTTGTGAAAAGTATCAATCACATGGGTCTGAAGCGACTGAACTGTCATTTCCCTATCCGAATTCTGTACACATCACCTTCTATGTTTTTCATTCCAATTGTTCCTACCGTCCGTCGCTGTCATGCTGCCTGCGGTTAAAAAGAAGTCTTACAATTTCCTAACATACCGTGTGACATTATTGCTATGCGGTAAACCTTTCGCATTCACTTCGGAAAGAATTTTCGCACACTTTTTCGAGGATTCGAAACTGTTGACTTCCTCAGCCTTAGAGAGCTGAAGGCAATCAGCTCATACTGTGATTGATCAATGTGGAATATCGTATGTCCGTCTGAACAGAATAGGGAAGAGAAATCATCCATTAACGTTGCACATGGAATCTACGCCTCGCAACATAAAACTATGCGCCAACTTACCCGTAATACGTTTCATCCAAATGACACTAGTATTCATTGATTTGACACTCATTTGCTTCTTGATGGATGCACAAGTACCTCAGACAATGAGGGCTTCGTTTCGAGTTCCCGTTCGTGCTTTCGCATCACGAAAATAAATTCATATGTAAATCGCGTTCCGATACATTTTAAACACTAAATCATGGGGAACATGTGATTCCTACTCAATGCAACTTCGGCTGAGTACTGCTGACAGTCCAATAAGGCGGCATCGAATGCTGCGTAAAAAGATTTTTTGTCTTCCATCAGCTACAGTCTGCGGTGCATAGTTGGACTAGTCCAATCGAGTCTGTCTTAGGGAACTAAATTTCCTCTCTGAGTATTCTTTGGGGACTATCCTGAGAAGTCAGTTTCTGGAACCGTAATGCATGCCGTTTCACATATAAGCATGTCGACAAGACCGGAACCAGAGAACGTGTCGAGTGCCGATGATCTGTGCCATGAATGACTTGCTTCATCGCATTGTTCCCGCATCTCTCTGACTTGTGCACAGCCCCAAACATTTCAAGCAACGGTTTCCGAATTCTGTCGTCACTTTATCGATAGACTTCGTCCCTCAATTCTGTGTGCTTGCGTGAATTGTTGTGACTGCACGTGCTCCAACCGACCTATACCTATGCCTTCATTAATGTCAGCAGTTCCATTTTCAGACTGTCGATATTCCGTTGCTATTCACCTGGCAGCGTCAGTCTACATCGAACATAATCCAGATTATCGATTGCAATTTTCGCTACCCTGACAGGATACGGAGAGATTAGAATGCGGAAGAAATCGTCTGATGAATTTCCGGATGGGTCTTCTGAGTTGGGATTTGTACTCTACAGTACAGCGCGATTCCTTTCAGCCACCCTCGCAGTATTGACCTCGGTGGTCAGCGGGGAAGTGGTTAAAACTGCTCTGACCCTAACCGTTCTACCGCCGGACAAGTTTTGCATTGGTTGTAATTTTACCCGTTGGCCTTCCAACGCTCCCTACCACCTCAAATGTTTCCCTGAACCGGAGAAAACGGATGTACCCTTATCTCTGCTTATCGTTGAAGCTCAGGACATCGCCCACGGTGAATGCATTTTGGACAGTGGTGTAACAATAGAAATTTTCCCCCAGGATCTGTCGTTGTTTGGCCGGCGATCTGCACACTTTGTTGACTGAATATTAGTTCCAGATTCGTGTACAACTCCCGACGAGAAATTTTCGGCTTTCATCCTGGACCTCTGCACCCTGGCCTCGAATGCTATTCCGGACCTAGACGGCGCGTCACGTAAGGCTGGTGCACTTAAACGGGAATTGGAGTTCCTCATCTTGAAAAGATGAAGGAGTTCATCCAGTGACCGTCCGTGTCAATCCAAGCAGCATTCGACACGGCATATCGTTTGGAGCAACTCAATAACGATTTGCGTACGACTGCACCAGGGCAGCCTGCTACCATTGTACTCGTCTTGACTGGGGTCCGAAAAGTGAGTCTGCTGCCTGGCCGTTCTTGGACACACTCACCTCGACGAGGGGTTCCACCACCCAGTGATCACCGTTGGCCGCGTTGGATCTCTATTAGAAAGACTTTTACTACTGTTAGTGATTCGGTACGCGGGTGGTCATAACAAACTAAAATAGTCACCTTGTTCGCTTTTGGTTTCTGCACGTCTTTCTACCGTTTTACATGATCCGATGTTAGGCCTGGTTCTTCATGTCACTATTTGAGGTATTCCTGCCAGGACATTAACTGACCCCGGGGCCATGTGTTCTGCTATTAATCACCCAACACAGTTGAAACTGCGTCCTAAGGGTCGAGCACACAATCGCAAATAAAAGTATGCATCAAACACATAGGTGTTTCATCTGACGGAGATGCAATTTCTTCATTATCCTCTGTACCCCGTTCGGTTCAGTATCTGGATGATGAGAGTCATTATTGCTGCGCAGAGCAACTTGGCTTTGTATCTACAATCTTCGACCACACCGACCAAGTCAAGACAAGTTTCACGGCAAGCAGACTAGGAATCCGACACAATTATAAATTAATCTTATTTAACGTTGCTCTTTGTTCATTCGAACTAAAGGTAAACAACAAGTATGACTAGATCAGACCTGGTCAGTCTGACAATACTTGTCAGGTGGTCATAAAAAAACAAAACTTGTTAGGACTTACGTGGTGTTGAAAACGGTAGGTGAATGGGACAACAAACGAAGAGATGAACTGAACGTGCACCGCCAAAATACATACCATGGTTTAACAAATTATTCATTCGACCAGAAGTACATCATAGTTGGCAATCATTCTAAATAAATGTCTGGGCTGTGTCCGTTAACCAAGAAGTGTTCATTGGAGTAGATCTCCGCTGATGGGACCTCTGCATAGACGAGACCAAACTCTAGCAAACTGAGCTTAGATTATGGCTTGCTTTTCGTGTCATACTGGCTTTAGGCCGTGCGAATCGTAAACCGGAATGGCTTTAGATGGATTTGTATGCATGCACAAGGTTGCTGACTGTTCACCCGAAGAATGAAGCAGCAACATTTTGGCTTCAGTAGCAATTAGGGGTAAATACAACCTCAGCTATAAAGTGAGCACTTCTACACTTAGGTGTTTTGTGGAATTCTGTTAATGAAAAGGAAGCCACGTTTTTCTGTCAGCAACATCTAGAACTTCCATAGGCTATATTGGTCAAGTTCTCATACGAATCCCGATTAGTATCTCATGATAAATAGTATGATTGTTTTGATAATTCGGCTCGAGAAACGACACATTGTGGCAAACGTTATCCTCCATCTTGCTAAGTGTTGATCTACACTCAAACAGAAAACAAATGTAGAATACGACTAAGTGCACATTTTGCCTGTATACGCGCTAACTACTCCTTTGATAGGCCTCTTCTTGTGTATTTTGTTTGTACTGACTTACTTTAACCAACCTGACAGTCGCGGCCCGTATATAATAAGTTTTATAACTTAAAACAAACGAATTCTGGTTCTTCTCCCCACCCTTCTTCTCATTCAACTCGAAACTTTCTAGTTGGACATCAAATGGAGCATGCTGTTGCGTCATGTACATCAGTCCATTTGCCCGTGCGGAAGTGACAGAGCATAAACAGGTCTCCGGTGGCGGGGGCGTTGAAGCCACCGTGACGTGCGATCGGCTCACGCCACTTATTCTTGTCGCAATAGTCGCCTTGAGCAATTTGGCTGGCTTTAAGGTGTCATTGTTTAACCATTCAAGTGTGAAACACACACGTGTGAAAGAACACAGGGCTGGAGGCGTGGAACATTTGACCTGAACAACTAATTGTCCGGACAGTTTGTCCTGTCACGGGTGATCGGTTGGGTCTAGGGCCATCTGCTGTTAAAAGACAACCAACTACATTTGGTTTATTGGTCATCTCTACTTCATAGCCTAGAGGTGTCAACTTCCATTTCGAAGGCGGACGAGATGAAAATGTGAATCAGCAATGGATCTGCTATGGAATATTATAGAAACGGAATTAGAACTATCCTCAGAAAAAATTTCCCCAACTTGTATTCCAAGCTATATGGTGTTGCTATTATTATTTACTTACAAATGGTATTTGCATTTCCAATAGTATCTGCTCTGCCGCTTGTTCTTGTAGCAAGGAATGACTGAATATGTGGACTACATTTCGCTTTTGTCGGCGGTCGATCAAAGCCAGCGTTATAATTTTTGTGAATACTCTTAGTGTTACATTAAAAAGTCGAGCGTTGGTGAGCAAACAATTGTCTTCTGTCATTTTACTAGTACTCTTGCAAGTCAGATATACGACCTGTTTGGAGACACTTGGCTCTCGTACTCGGAGAAGTCCCGAAGGCAGTCTGAGTAGGAGCCCTCCAAAGCAGACCACCTGATACGCAACCAGTGACTCAGGAGAATTAGGCTGTACATGGGCTAAGAGGAGCGATTACGAAACTAGGAACTCAAGTGTGGGTCAAATATTAAGATTCCCCGTATACATGGCTCTGGAGGTATTTGGACGTTCGATCATTCATGGCTACCCTCATAGCAGAATGAGCGTTTCTTCTGAACCCTCACCGTAGCCCTTTACTCGAAAGTCTGATTCACAAGGTACTGGGGTCTTAACGCAGCTTGGAAACTGCATACTTATCACTACCTACTCTACCGGAAAAATGGGTGGCGTGCTCCTAACTAATCCGTGTCACGATCAATGCAGTGTACAATTCGATCTATCTGGCAGTTGACATAAATGCTAAAGTGAGTCAGGAGTCCTCGAACGAGGAGCTTTTAAGTCATTTCAGTCTCGACTTCTACAGTTCAATAAACAGAACTACCGTTGACCGTGTATTCAGAACATAAACTTATTTCCACTGGTAAGAACTTCGGCGCTCCAGTGGCTGGTACACCACCTAACGTCCTACCTTTTTCGAGTGAGCGATGGACTAAAGCGAGCGTATCGTAATCAGCTACCAATGGTAGGGTGGCTTGCAGGATTACCGATCACACTATGGCACCCGTTTCGATTCCTATCATGAGTTAGTTTGTACCAAGTTGTCCATGTGCTACAGTTGCGCTTGGAAAGCCCGATGCAGCGCCTATCAGGTTGCGATGAACTCCCTGACCGGATTAGACTGTAACTTTTCTAAATTACGCTTGCAGTTAAGATGTAAGGGCTCCGGCGTAATTGCATCAACGAAATTTCTCCCAGGGAAAATATGCTCCGTGACATAGTTCGTAGTGCTCTCTACGGCTACGAATCACGGTCCATGCACGTTGAGAATGCTCGGAGGATCTCTACCGATGTGTCTGAAGCGTTATACGAGTCTGGCGGAGAAACAGAATGAACAAGGTTTTCCTTTAGGTGCAGACAGTCGCACTCACACTGGGTTAATCGCCTTACTTAGTTTTCGATGATTTGCATGTGAATTTGTTTTTGCTTGCATATCGTCCACCTTTTCGTGCTCTTCTAACACGTGTTTGACAGGGTTGGAAGATGCGATGCGACGGTCAGCCTATAACTTGGGACAGAAGTATAAAGAAGTTAGTTTCTGTTTTTGGTTATCTGAAGACAGCGAGAAATACTAATAGGAATAGAGGTCAATGGTGAGAATCCCGTAAAGCCTGTTTTTGGAACTCAGCCCATAAAGACCAATGCAAAAACCAAAGTAAAACACCTTACGAAACGCGCACAGACTTGCTGCTTATTTTCTTCCCTCCTACTCGGTTTCTCTGCATTTTTGCTTAGGTGTAGCCAAGTTGATAACGTGTTATCTTCCAAGCCGTTACAAAATATGAAACATGTATACTCGCTGAAGGCTCAAAAGATAGTGAGCTTCACAAATGTGGCTTCGGTATTAAACTTGCAGGAGTACTCTTCCGACAGAGCGATTTTATGTGCAGAAGTTGTTCCTTAGCCACTGGCATTTTATCACCATACAAACGGTCGTCTGAACGAAACCAAGTATATGGAATGGTGTAAAGTAAGGTGTAAAATGTAGAGTATGCAACCTCAAATAAGCTTAAATCGACCACTGTGACGTGCACATTTACGTGAAGTTGCATATGAACGCGACAATCTCTCTGGTGTAAAATTTCCTGGGATTATGTATCCGGCCCCACAACGTTGTTTTCGTGACCAAAAGGCATCCATTCACCAGTTCCTTGATTAGTTCGACAGAGTAGTACTCTGATGCTGCACTTGCTGGAACTATCCACATTCAGCAAAGCATATTACTATTCAAGTAAAGCTGTTTATTATGGATAGCCACCAACCTAGATGGGGGGAGGATTATAAGGAGTCACCGTCTTTCAGATGAGAATATTTCCGCATACTCTTATTTCAGTTACCATAATAGATGTCGCACTTACAACCAACAGTCTTGAAACTGACGCATTCGAATTATATATTTATATATATGTGTTTATATGCATGTACAGGGTGCAGTATATAACATTCATTGTATTTACCAAAGGTCCTACATTGCACGTCACTCCAATTTATGCGACTTAAGTAATACTGCTTCCTTCCCCCCCGACGAACCCGAGCTACTTATGAGTAGTTGATCACCGTTAACAATAAACAACCAGGGGTTCGGTAGCTATAGGTATGCTCCGAATGGTGGAGGGAAAGAAATGCATACGGGTTAACGTTAGCTATTTGCTTTATCCATACTTTGTATGTGTGAAGTAGTGCCATTATTATTCCCACCGATCTCGATCATTAAATCGATCGGAAAGACTTCACAATTCGTTCATTTTCGCATACCCGTATAACACTTTTAGATATGAAAAACTCGAGGGGACTAAGTCGAATAATATCGATGGGTCAATTTAAATACCTCAAGCATTTTTCTAATAGATGACAAACGCTTTGAAGAAACAACATCTGCTCCCAGAAATAAATTTTCGGATGCACTAAAACGTAAAGAAATAATTATTTGGGGACTTCTGTGTTCTCGAAAGATTTGCTGAGATCCACATTAGGAACTAGCTCAAGAACGACCCGTCAGACATAAGGCCATAGGCGAGCATTGCCATTCCTTTGGACTGTAACCTTATCCACTTACTCCGTTGAAAGAGTTATGGATTAACCTAAATCTCAGATCTCATCCTCAAATTTATACCTTAACTTTTGGATTTCAGTTGACGGTTAATCTGGTCACCTAAGGACATCGACTGTCACACTGGATCTTGTATGAATCAATGTTTCATCTGAGATTTCAGTATAGCGTTGCTACCGGCGGTAGTCCAGCGCTCAAGGTCGTGGCGTCTCAACCTGATTTGAGTGTTCTACTCCCGGCGGCCAGGTGGCACCCAAGACAGGGCGGCCAAGTTTGGAAACCGACCGGGAGAAACAATAACAGCATAACAAAGAAGAGTGTAGGTGTGTTAAGAGACACTATAAGGGAGCAATCTTTGGTTACATTACCATTTGGGAGTTGTAATAGTGAACCAACGCTCAGGTATTCCGTTAGACGTAATTTCATGGGAGCCCTGCCGTAGTTTTGTGATATCCTGATCGCTGATCCATGCGCTGCGGTTGTATAAACGTCTCGTCATCAGCTTAAACAATCCATTCGCTTTATGGCCTTAGCAAGGATAAGCAACTCTTTGAAAGATGCGTGCACTCTGAATGACAAAACTAATTCCCGTCAGAATTTAGTTTTCCGATCCACAGTTCTACTATTCTATCCGAATGACTACAAATGTGGGTGAAAGGATGACTATCTGTGATTGGCTACTCATAAGTAGGCAAAAATTGAAATGCCAAGTTGATATATGGAGTCCGCTTCGAGGTGACTGCAAGCTCCACAGATCGAATCAACCTAGGTGAAAAACTATGGCTGAACAAAGTGGATTGTCGAACGCAAATGATATTATGGTTTTTTGTATGCAAGGGAGAAAAAAGTAGATGTGTTGACCAAGCCAAGCCGCAATGTGGCTTGATTCATCTCAGATGATGGATTTGCAGCTAGGCTTTTGTCGATCACTTATACATAGAATTAAGAATGCCAGTAAAACAAACATCTTTCAAAAAGGGACCATCAATAAATATTTCTCAGTTACTGTGGACCTGGAACCTGAGTTCATCAGTCATCGAAGACTAATTTCAAGACGTCTCGAAGTTAGAAAATAATAAGCTGCAGGCCGTCGTTTGAGGATTAAAGGATTAGGAATAATTTGCATAGGCTAAATCGATATGAAATTTTTGAGGTGCGCTTCGAGAGGTCGGGTGGCATCAGGTAGGACGTTTAGACATCGCTTATCATGAGAAATGTCCATCATTTATGTACTTATTCAACGCAGAACATCCATTACTGATTGATCGTAACATGATTATGAAAGCTTTACTTGAAAATGTAGAATCTTCATCACGCAGTCCAATGAGTAATGCGGAGGGACACTAAGTCAAATGAGATTTTACTCAGGAATAAATACAAACTCCGGTTGAGGTTATGGAACTTTTTAAGAACGGAAGCCACAGAAAGTGAATGCGAATTTCATCCAAATAATTAAGTTGTTTTGATACAAGAAAGAAAAATGTTTTCAAATGTTCAGACTACAGTGGAAGTGCACGCAGTGCATTCAAATTCACCGGATAGGTTTGATGACACGGAGGTGATACGCGTTGGGCTCCAGCTATTGAGACTTTTTCCCCCCGTTCCATTTGCATAAATCTGTCTTAAGAGGTTCTACCAAATACATTGTGCTCCCCTTGAGTACAGTAGTCCTACGTATATCAGAATTTGTAACCTTGCAGATTTGAATGGATTTCAAGTTTGTGATCAGCAAAACAGTATTCAGAAAGATTGTTTTTATGCCCTGCTAAGAAAGCTAAAATTTCTGCGGCTTAACAAGTTTTGTTGTGGAAGGAAACACATTTTTGATTTCCGTCGCTGCATGCTTGGATTGTCGTGACAGGGCGCTCCCGCCATGACAAATTTTCGTTATACTCCAAATCTGTTTAACATTTTCGGGGAAATAAGCTTACACTCGATTCCTCCTGAGGATTCCCCCAATTCGACGCATCCCTGAAATATAAGTAAAAAAAAATCAGTTTCCACTGAAATTCGTTCACATATTTTCGTGGATCTAAATCCGTGTTTTGGTCTGGACAATCACGCGGTTTGGGAGCGATTAGGGCTGGATTAGGAAGCGCAGACCAGTCTGTGAGATTAACTGTTTGTTCGTTTAGGCATCGTTTGTGAAGACTTTAAATTAATCCAACAGCTAAGAATTTGTAACTGTTTCAGAAGTCCTGACGGTGAATTTGATCTTTTTTTGAAACAAGACCATGTATCGATTAGATTAGCTTACAAACCCTTATTCTTCACCTTCTGACACAAGCCATTGGAAGAAGTCTTTCAGATTCGAATACTTACGAGGTACTGATATGAAAGTAGTAATGAGCATTGCGCAATACACTGCCATGTTGGTACTGTTTTTTGAAGCGTACCAGGCCGAAACCCAAGAAATAATCAACTCCCGTACTGCATTTATTCTTTAAGAAATATACGTAAAGTTTTACTTCAAGGTTGATTTGGCTTGAGATCATATCATCATGTTGTTTACCTTTCCCGGTGATATACAGAAGAGTGGGTCACAAGCACCCGAACTGTATACAATTTAATTTTTTTCACTTTTATTAAGTCTGAGTACCGTGGAACGCATGTAGCTCGTTGCCGCTAGAACGTAAATCACAGAAATCTGGAAAACATAGAACAGCAAAATTCACTTACGCTCTCTACAAGCGAAATGCAGCATTAAACAGGAAGGCGGAGAATCGCTATTTTCCACAAGAGAGGGGTTTTTGCCATTTCACCGGGATTGTTTCAGTTTGGTCAGGTTATAAAGTAGGAGGACCGATGCATCTTGGATGCAAAAGTTCTACTTCATTGAACTATGCTTTTGCTAGGGTTAAAATACCTTCCAGAGAGCTCAACTTCGGAAGAAGCATATTCATGTCCTTCAGTAATTTTTCACCCCAATCTTCACTTCACCCACTTATTAGGCTCCTCAGAACTTTATTAGACATCTTTACTGTCGGACCATGCAGAGGGACCTTCGTATATACTTTATGGGACACATTAGTTCGTGAAATAAAGATGAACATTAATTATGGCATGTTTGTGTGTTATTCTGATCGCATTCTAAATAGAAATGATAACACCGAATTTTCTGCAAATGGACTTGGGAAAATTTGACCGGGCAACTACCTCGAACGATTCCGTCACTACATTGCAAGTAACATGTCATGTCAAATCATTCCCCAGATTTCTTGAGCATTATTCACGCTGAATAACGACTATTTTCTATCGAGAAACACGTGCACACTGTTGATAAAACGTTATGAAAGAACAGAAAAGAAGGCAAACCAGTGAACCAGTAGAAACATCTAAT
Organism: Fasciolopsis buskii; assembly: GCA_008360955.1. NCBI lineage: Eukaryota > Metazoa > Platyhelminthes > Trematoda > Plagiorchiida > Fasciolidae > Fasciolopsis > Fasciolopsis buskii. The sequence goes on along the minus strand of LUCM01002199.1, from coordinate 49,643 downwards.
AATGAAGATTTTATAGTTGACACTGTGCACCCGGTATGACGAATCCAATCACCTTTGTAATGTACCGTTAAGATGACAATGCTAGAATGGAGTTTCATACAAGCCCTCATCGATCGCCTGTTTGAGCGCGTGATCGCAAATAATGAGGATACACAATGTGATTGGGAATCATTTAGTTTCGTGCAACTGAGGCTAGAAAAGTTTAATTCCTCACAGGTCGGAAGTTCTATCGACCATTAAAAGAAAACCGGTCATCAGCAAGGCTTTCATAATAGCGGAAGCAGATGACAAAATCTAAAATTATTTTTAGACTGCCTTAGAATTTACCCGGGCAAAAGGGGTTTGATAAGTTCACATTTTTTCTTAGCTATTCATATTTCATAATGGGCACAGTTTAACATGTATTTGACAAGACTAACAGTAGTCTACGAGTGATCGTTCCTCATCTGCATTTCCTTCGAGCTACTGTGTACGGTTAGGGAGCATACGTTTTAGCAATTCAGGCTCACTAAAGTGCGATGATGTGGCTAGAAAGAACGCATTACACAAAATTTGCCGCTAGAAACCAAAGATGCAATTGATATTGACTTTGTAGTCGGCAGGAATATGGACTAATACCAGATTAGACTTGAACTCCAAATAATGGATCGTGAGTGATACAATCACATCACTGGGTGATACAAGTAATTCTAAACGGTACGTGCCGTAAGTCCTATGTGACCTAGCGATCGTCCATTACTCTGAGGGTAAGATCTAATAAAGTGACAGTCGGAAATAAGGTCAATGAATTTTTAACAAGGACCGGGAGTGTGTATTTTACCCCCACGGTTTTCAATTTCAAGCTGAACCGTGACATTGAATGACAAATAATTTTAGTCTAGATGTCCCTTAAAGGAAGTCAATGAATTCCGGACGGGTGCCTTCTGCAGGAAATTCCCATGATTAGGCGCCCAGAAGACTTGTTGCCTATTTGCCAGGTCTGTGCCGTAATGCTGCGCTTATCTTATAATTTCGTTTAAACCATTATAAGCCTCTATTTAGGTAACACATGGGTGGATATTTTGTCGGACAGTTCGTGACGAAGAAAAACTGCAATTCATCATGCAACCCCCATGTGTCTTACCACTAAACTGTGTAATGAACTTATCTACTAGTGAATAGTTTGCTTATAGGATGCTTTCAGACTTCACTATTCGTCTGTAAGATAACCTCGCAAATTGTCGATCTCTCACTTGCATACGGTCCGCTTTTCCTACTACACCTCCCAGAATCAATATCTACAGGAACTCTGCTGTCCCGTAGTAACACGCTTCTTGGTGAACCGGGATGGTGTTGCAGCCTACTTGCTGAATAACCCATTTTAGGGGCTCAAATCATTCACTTGAGAAGTTTTTCTCGGCAGGATCATTTTCATTCGTTTGCATTGCTGTTTTTGACTGGAATGTGATATTTTTGAACACAATTCTATAATTTTACAATGCAAGGAAGTCGATTTGTTTTTTTTTTGTTTGTTTTGGCGAGGGCGGATCACCGTAGATGACCAGTTCCATTTGAATGCCCAATGGGAATCTAACTAATTGACCAGTGAGCCTAGGTTTCCCGCGAGGACCCTTTTAATATGTACCTAAATTTTAGGCATCTGAAAAGATCAGATACCTTTTTCACTAACAGGCGAGCCAGGCCAACCTGATTAGCCAGTGCGTGTGGAATGGAATTTCGATTACAGACTATTAGAAAGTTTCTTTGACTTTTTCAAATCTTGTAAGAAATTTATGTGAAATATCCAACTAACCTGGCGAGTATTTCTACGGCAGTTTAACTTTATTCAGTTTGAATTATGAACAATTCTAAATCACTGAATATAGTACCAAAAATGGTAGCCAGGTTACACGTTCTTGTGCTCATTAGTTTCCCTCATTCATAGAGATAGTACTCACTTCTTACAATGACCAATCATCAATGACGGAAATCTTTAGTCAAGTAGATCATGAAAATTAAAAAGACTACTTCCAGTGTCCGATCCCTTGGTTACTGAAGATCTACAGCATAGCAGCAATATTTGGCCCCTCACCCAGCTACATCTCACAGGACTCCAGCCCCGTATGGTTTCACCGGCAAAATTGCCACGACCAAAAAGGTATTGTAAGATGTTTGTCAAACTCGCAGTGTGTTCATCCGCGTACCGAGAGAAATCGTCCAAAGAAAATGACGAGTTTAACGATGTAGGTTAAGGAGTGCACCACGATGGAGAACAATACGACGACTAGTGGTCCAACTAGCCGGATAGTTGTACTTCTCCTCTTCTGGGTCCGGACTGAGGGGAAAGAATAGAAAATGTCATACACTGGAGTCCGAAAATTGTGCAAAATAAGCACGCGATGCATGAACTTTCCACGTGTTGATCTACCAATAGAATGATCAAATTGGGGGACGCAAGTAAAGGAGGACTTGCGAATACGGCAAATTAAAGGGAAAGCGTAAAATAAGCAGTTGCAAATTCCGATAAGCAAGATTAGATACTCACTCGACCCGGTTGGTTTCCAAACGTATTGCACAACAACATCCGTCTGGCCGCCGAAAAGTCACAACGCGAAAGGTGTTGCGCTAAGGGTTAAACCACAACATTCAGTCAATAGTGGACACAAAACCGAACCAATAGCGGCTTTTAAGATGGTGTTAGCGACACCATCAGTTTCCAGGAAAGGATTACGAATAAGTTTGTTGATCACATCGAAGGTCATAGCGATCGGAATTTCGAAGCCTGGATTTTACAAGCAGCGAAATCTAGTCCAATTGCTGAATTTGCTATGACCGTATGAATTAATCATTTCCACCTTAATTCGTCTTTCTACTTGTCCGATTTTGCGCCCCTCCTGTTCACACTCTTCTTTTAACTTACCAAAGCCACAATTTTGTACATCATTCTCTGAATTTCTTCTTGATGGAACCGAGAGAATTGTGGCGAAATAGGAAAACATAACTTGTCTTCACTTACGTAACTTTCAGGGACGAAGCGACCGTTCACTGAGGAAATAGGTGATGGTGCGTTTGAATCAGGCACATTCATCGACAAAAAAACGGTGATTTCGACCGTTGAACGAAAGCCATCCGTGACGGCAGTTGAAACGGGGTTTTGCAATCTCCCCTCTGTTATACTGATGTACCTCTTAAAAAGCCTTCTAGAACTTTAGGTGAAGAATCGTCAAAAATATTCCGTTTTTTCTGATACCAATTAAATGACACTTAGGGTGGAAAGTTTTGCTGATCATGATATTGAGTCTATTACTGCAAATAGAGCTCGAGGTATTTTAGTTGAGTTGAGGTAATGGAGCAAAACTAGGAGAAAAATGAATAGACTGCGATATACGGTGAGAGTCTATAGCAAGAGAGATGGGGTTTCTAGAAAGTTCCAAATCACGTGGCCCTGAACTAGGCGGAATTTTGATCATCTACATTTTTGCGATTGCTGAATTATGGGAGACCGTAAATTTGGTCAGTCAATCCCACAATTCTCTAGCCCATTTATCAGCGATGATGCACAAGGAAAATTGCCTTTTCGCCGTACCACTGTCATGCGCAAACGGGGTTTGTTCATCCGCCATCCATCCACTCAAATTTATCACATGAAATGGATTCGTTGGTGAGTTGCCACTGACTAGTTTTCACTCCCGTGCTATTTGATTATGGCGAACAGTAACACGAATAATAAGTTCTGAATGGCTTTAAAAACAAAACGTTGATGACTTGGATTCGGTTTCATTTTTATTTTGCGGATGTCCCCTGAATACCTTTGGGGTCGAATCACAGCCAAGTAGCAGAAGCGTTTATCTCAGCAATGGGGTACTTTGTCTTGACAATTTCTTCCCATCTGAGTGTCAGATATTAGGTAAAATCTGAAGACATTAATGTAAGGAAAAACGCTGCTTTGCTGTTACCTTGGCATAGCGAATATTGACCATATTCGAACTAGTTGAACTCCTGTAGTCCACCAAGAAATTGGACATTCATATTCCCATAATCTTAATAAATTTCACTCTGGTTTTTCACGATGTGTCGTCCTGACAACAAGTGATCGACTATTAGAAGAATAGAATTGTCAAGTGTGACGTTTCGTCACATGGTTTCTTTTCATTCTTCCGCTGGTGTGTGACAAGTCTAGCCGTTGCCATATCGATTCTCAGCGCATGCCCATTTGTGTTTGGTTGTACAGAGCAAGTGCAATCAAGTACGCAGAATTCGAAATGAAATGGATCAACCTTTGTCTTAACTGGTCGATCTGCTATTGCTTGGACCGGTACATATCGCAAAAGACGTTCTCACATTTTTAGGGACCAACATGATTTTATCCAAACAAGGAAAACCGGGTTGAAACCAAGCCTAAATAAATCGTATTTAGAGACGGCATTTGTGAGATCACGTACCTACTAAGCACAGCCTGTAGGGTTGAGACACTCCACTGATATTTCCAAATTAATATCAGCAGTCAAGCGCTGAAACCCTACCTACCGTACATTTGTGTGTTAAAAGTAGAATATTGAGTGTTTTCGTGAAATAATTCAGTGATATCATCACTCAACTCAGCAGTGCCTAAACTCGGACGCGAACCCTGGACGAACGGTTTTGAGTCGGACGCTTCAGCCATTACGATACCGGGCAGGCTCTAAACGGTTTATTGAACTTCTTAGTGGTGAGTTGAGCGATGATATCACATGGTGAATTATTTCATGAAAACACCGGACATTTGTAGGATCTATCCAAATTTAAGGGGTCATTTTCGGTTAGCGAAATTTAATTTGACCAAATACCATGGAGGTCTGAACTGAGAGTATGTAAGAACAGCTTACACCTAACACAGAAGACTAATCGTGGAGACTTCCTAGAAGACTTAGTGTGCACTATGGCATAGCGAGCGGGATGGTGCAGTTAAACCTACCAACTATGACACCTATATCAGTGGATCACTTTAAGTATGGTTTCATATATCGCGGTAACTAATAGTTGGACATTCTCTGGGAGCGCCACCACAGTCAGAGTTAGTGGAAAGCGAGTCTGGCGGTTAGCAGACGAGGCCGAGTTCGGAGTATGGATACTCATACGCTGTTGCTGTCAGCACAAACTTCTGTTTAATCGTAGGGGCACTTCATTATAATTGCAAGCTTGTGTGACCGGACCACGTTCATATGCACTTCAGAAGCCCAGCCTATCCGAATAACACGTATGATTCCCGTGAAACAAGCAGTTTCTTTTGTGGCCGCCGTAATAGCTACGGCAAACCACATGTAATCTGGCTTACATGACGTGAACAACATTCACCAAATTTTCGACATGAATCAATTGTAGGATACGACACGAATACCTCAATTTCCTGCGGAGCATGGGAAAACTGCCCTCACTCGTGCTACGGCTACTTCAGCAGCGTCAAACTTCTCACTTCCCCCGTTAGCACAACGCCCCTGGTAGGGCATACAATTGACTTCAAAATATTTTGCTGAATATCCATTCCATGCACTACTGATCGCATACTTCACGAAAGAAGCACCACTAATTATTCTGTAATCCTACTGAATTTTAAGAAAACCTCTTATCTAATGTAGACTGTGAAAATCTCAAGTCTCAATGTTTAACCTATAAGAAAAATATCACCTCATATAATATCATCATCTAATCAAAATGCTCTCGGTTCACGCCTTGGTTCTTGTCCGTCTTGATGTGGTAAGGCAATAGAGTCGGAATTGGTGCATTCAAAAGTTGGTAATCGAACTAAACGATGATAGATAAAGTTGACTGATCAGATCAGTCAACGCTCAGAAGAATCAAGGGGGTTGTCCACATCGAACTAGTCTACTAAATGGGGTTCACACTCCTTGTAAATATCCGAATCCGATGATAAAAGTAATTTCATTCCCAGATTGGCAAGTTAACAGCAGTTCTTTTGTCTTTGGCAAACCAGTCCTCTCTCAGCAGATTACATACGGCCACCCATAATTCATTTAATAACACGTGCCAAGGATGACGAGACAGCCACGAGACAATCTTAAGTGATGAAATTTATACCAATATTTGGCATTTCGCGCCGTGCCAAGGGAGATGAGTGTAATGCTTACAAGTAGATTATTTAGTGAAATCGCCGAATGACTGGGAGTGAACATAGGGTATCACATCATCATCCCAGTTTGAAGTCCCAAACTAAAGGCATGATAGATTTTTCTGTGCGGGTTTGTATGCAAATTTTCTTCTACGGAAGTTTAGGAATGATAAGAAAGATCATATGATGGTTGGTTTTTACCCTCCTCCCCAAAATGCTATCTGCTGAAACGGAAAAAGAGAAAGCTGTAAAGAAATAAGATAGTCAAGACAAGATGGGTTGCATGGCAACGATAGATAGTGATTGCATCATATTAAAAACAAGAGAAAAAATCGCGATTGGCAATGCAATCGGAAACTTGTCTTCTTGCCGGGAATATCAATGATCTACTATGTAATTGAGCGAACCGATTTTAAAGAGATAACAGCCCGGTAGGAAAATTACGGAAGACTAGGTGACAAATGTATCCTCATTCTTGCAGAGAGTTAATGATAAGTATTAATGACCACTTCAGGTGTAACAAGCAGGTTGAGAGCTGCCGTATTGGATTTGATTGTGTAGGTGTCGATGGCTGCTGATAAGCTTACTGGGATTCGGCTCACGTTTGTTTCCGCTTACCGTCCATTTCAGATTATGACATGTATGAACCCACCGAAGGACACTGTCTAGCATGCATACTACACAAATAGTGCAGATAATACCAAGAACAGGCATCGGAAATCCAGTGGTCACAAGTGTTGCGCATTACAAGATTTTGGTCTGATCAGGTCGATTCTTAAGAGGCACCGATAAGCTTTATAAGGGTCACGATTCAGCAGTCTTATGGTTGGTCGTCGTTAGAAGGGGCACGAATGGACTGACCATCCTACCAATTTTTGTGAATGGGTCGACCAAAGAGGCTCTTCATGATATTGGAGTCCATGGTTTTTGGTTGGGAAAAAACAGCCAGGGATATCTGAGAACATTGAGGAAACACTTGGGCCATTGGCTCGGATTCTTCATCTTGATCGATGTTTTTGAGTTTGATCGACCGTATGACCCTCGTGGGCCCGATGCAGGTTATCTGGATGGCCATTTACGTTTGAAGAAGAAAGACAGCTTAGTTCTCCTGTGTTCGCGTCCTGAATGGAACAAAATTTTCAGTGCCTATAAGGGAACGTTTATCATTCAAAACAACCTTGAATCGAGCAAAGTGCGCCCCCGACGACGTAGGCAACAGTTTTATGAGGCATGCAACGAAACAGATCGCGCAATTCGAGAATCCAGTCGTCCTCTAATTCGGATCGATTCAGCTTTCTTTTGACAGAACCCTACAGATTCAAAGGCCCATGAGCAAGTATAGCATTACCAGTCCAGACGGAATATTTCGTTTTGCGACGAACGGAATAATCGTTTGAATTTAACATTTCCACTGAAACAGTCTTGAGACGTGACTGGGTGTTAAATGTTAAGGATTAAATGAGTCAGCAAACGGACACAAAACACGAATTGTTGTGCAGCGATCCCAATCATGGAAAATGAATTTCCCAAAATAGAGTCGATTTCACTTTGCTCAGCAGCCTGACTAAGCCACGTTGCCACTGCTGAAACGAAAATGAGGAACATAATTTCGGACTTCCATCATTTCTCTGCTTATTTCCATTGCTTTCCTCTGAGGTTGGTGTCACAAACTGCTCATTGCGATATAGAATGCGAAGTCTCATGAATTGACTTATTGACCTGATTAAATCAGATAATGAGGAAAAATGGATGACAAGAGCACTAGACCGCCTCAGATTTGCTTCTATAGTGACCATTTAAAACGGCATGCAAAAGCCATTTTACCGGAGGACCTTAATAGATCTCGACATGATTACTTTACTCAACCTTAGGAGAAATAGTGGTGTACGCAGGCCCGATTAAGTCCCTTTTTGGGTACGAGTCATCCGTTCTGCATGAAGACAAGTGATTACGTTCCAAATCTCACCATACACCGCTCCTAAATGGTGACGACCTTTATCAAACTGTCCAGTTCGAAGAGTGCAGATATTTCACCCTCCTTGAGTTCAGGTAATTTCCTCCAGTATGACCACTGCCAGGCAAAAATCGATGTGAATCCTAAAACCTGTTTAAGTGCGACCAATACAAATGAGTGGTCAAATACCCATCTTTATCCCATGCTTCGGTGCAAATGACTTGTGATCCCGATTTTCATGGACCTGAGTATCACCAAATCGAGAGACCGAACCAATTAGTCTGTTATCAGGCTCAATAGCCCATAGGTCCTAGTGGCTGTGGGACACCTCCCGTACTACACTGAGGCGTGAAGCATGTTATAAAAAGAACTGTCTGCATATTGGAATTAAAGGCATGCACAATGTGTCCAAGAAATCCATGCACAACTGGAAGTGTTTAGTTCACATTAGCTGAGAAAAAGTGCGCAAGCAGTGCGGAATAAGCTCGAAACCCGTGCTGTTTCTTCGAGGTACGCGAGTAAGTCGCCCCAAATTGCAAATTTGGACGTTTGTGAAACCATCTACAAGTTCGCACAAATTTTCTGGACACACTATAACGACGGGGACTAGCGGGGTGTATGGTTAACTGAAATGAGTAGCACTGTCGTGCCCCTTGGGATATCTTCAAATTCTTTAGTCTCCATCATTCTGGGAGAGGATCATGCAAATGTTTGGCCTATTCTAGACCGGATTGCACACGAAGCCATGACTGAGTGCCCGAAGGTAAACAAAACTGGATTTTGTGGTGCGGACCTGGATCTAGATCATAACGCACGGACGGCTGCAATCGGAGACATCCAAGAAGCCGGATTACTTCCTCGCAAGAACTAATCGCATAAAATTAAGGAAAGCGCGCATGGCACACTGCAGGCAGTTTGTTTCTCAAAGAAGAGCAAACAACGGCAACTCCCTCAGGACTTTCTGAAGGTAAACTTTCTCAAATGATATGAAAGTTAATACTAGTTGGTGCTGGTGCAATTAATCACAGGCTGGCCCAGCATGCGGAAACCTGTACAATGAGACCGAGCATGTTGGACAGGAGAAACACGTTATCCCCGCGAAACAAGTGTTAATCGAGAGTCAGAGAACTATGATCACTTCCAGTTACCCATCTTCGTACAAAATGAAAAGCCTTGAGTTCACGCTCCGACCAGCGCCCAGAAGTAAGAAAAGGATTAGATTTCTTTCAGTTCGTACGTGATGTAAATGAAACATGAAGTAATGGTGTTCGGAGACAATGGGGGAAAATTAAGACGGCTGGAAAAGTGAGTAGTTACACAATAAGACTATACCAAAAAAGGAAGTGGAATTATAGGATCAATGTGGTATGTTTATGATACAGAGTGGCAGATGCAATAGAAAAGAGCACATCTGGTGCATAGAATATAGGCCAATTTTGGTGAGTTTCACAGGAGGAAAAGTGGTTGTTGCTTCTGGAAACGTCTGTACAAAAAAACGGTGCGGATGTGCATTTGTGGTCACACTTCTGAATAGGTCACAGATAGGATCAAGACAGATGATACACAGCTGGTGGCAACACAGAAAAATCCAGCAGATCAAAGTTACCTGCACTGAAATGGATAGAACAACCCACTGACCGACCAGTCAACTAAGAGTATACTGATATCAGGGTTAGGGGATGTTCAGAGTATACATCTCCATATACTCATAGTAGAGCATGTGGAAACTTGAGAGGGTCTTCATTGTAGAGCGCTCCGCATGGCTGCTGCCTGCCGCCGAGTGGTGATAATGGGTTCAAAAGTCTGCAAACAAGAAACACAAGAAGTTTACATCACGATGAACAATTGGTCGAAAACGACCGTCTAGTTTGTCGGGAACAGGTCGTTTTCAAGCGACTGAACAGAACAAATTGGCAGGAAGCTGACTGAATAGTCACGCAAACTAGAAGACGCTACGTACTATCAGACGGGAAGCTTGATCTTCCACACAATCCTAGCAGAAACCACTGGCTTTGAATGTATTTCAAAAAGCATACTCCGATGGTATACATAAAATAAAATGTTTAAACAACATGAGTAATTGACAAAATTTGCTCGGTGTTGTCTGGATTAACCAATCATGCATACGTATGTAAAGTTGGTCAGTAGTTGATGTTACGATTAAGACAAACTAGTCTAATCTGATTGTTTTTCGGCCTTCTGAGTGTTCGCAATCGAAAAATTCTTCTTTGCTTCTCGGAAAACTGAAAACGGATACATTTCTTGGTTTGAGTTCTTATCTTTTCGCTTCCTGCGTTAGTGACGCGGCAAGGCACATTGTCCTCTAGAGGGAGGTTTCCGCCAACTAAGTAAGCTGAATATCGATGGGAGTATTTAAACCACCGGCCTTCATGGTGAAACACCAAGATAGTGCTTGCTTGATCACCCGGGATGAATATCAGGTGTTAATTGATTACTTGTTGACTGACTCACTACTGTCTATTTACCAGTTAGAGGATTGGCCACAAGCCTCATACACTTTTAACTTTTTACTCCCTTTATTAATGATACCAAAAAGTACATCACATTTAGGAAGAGGAAGAGGCGGCCAACAGGCAACTGCCAAGCAAGAAAGCTGACATCTTCAGATTGGTCACTTGATCACCGTCAGAAAACAAAAGTTTCCGTTGAAGGAATATTTGGCTTTGGTGAAATGCCATACTAAGTGAATTGAGGTTATTAACAATTGTTGCCACATTAACTTTTCCGAAGAAAAGGCTAATCTTTTACATAACAGTTTGATTTAAATGGAGACAGAGAACAAGAAACTATTGCCAAGGGGAGAGACGTAACCAGGATTTTTATATTGTTCGGAAATTGGCTGACCCTGGTGTTAGATGGCAACGCGCCGTCGTCCGGCTGGCTACCACACCTCACCCGATCAGACCTAATGTGGTCCCACGCCACTCCAAGTTTCGGGGTTACGGTTGCGCGCTCCTCTTTCCTCCATACAGTGAGCCTACGGGGAATGGCCTTTCCATTATATCTATGCTTCAACCATGTAATAAGAAACAGCTCATATAATATACGTGAGAAGCGCAACAGATGTCGCACGAATGAATCAGGTGGCACCAACACAATAGAAAAAAAATGGCAACGGAAATGACACAGCAATACGTGAAATGAATTCTTCACTCTATTCATCCAGTAACTGCATTGCTGGATCTACTTTCAGAGTGTAAACGACTAAAATCCAGTCAAAGTGATTCACTGACGACGTTACTCCCATCAGTGATGAAATAACTGCGATAAAACCGTCAAACTCAGCGGCAAGAATCCGTTTCGTCTCACTATTCTCGTTTTCGAACGGCAAATACGTATCAGTAGAAACCAAATAACATGGAGACATAAAAAGGTACCGTATAAAGTAAGAAACTTCATTTCTTCGCAGTAGACTGTCGTACAGCCCTAGTGGTGGAATAGTTCTTTGAGGCCGTGAAGCATAAGGCTCTCAAGCAAAGGCAATCAGATATAAAAGTGCTCCTAGTAATCGTCATCATCGTTCAACGTTAAACAGCAAGGCAGGCCCCAATAACCGATGCCTTTTCCCCAAAGTTATATGCCTATAAAAAGAGTAAATATCCAAGGGGAACAGAGGGTAGCCCTTCACAGGTGAGAACACAAGATGCAGCTAGAGACAACAAACGAAACACAGTCCAACTGTACAAACACAATCTTTCACTCATTCTGATTCGACAGAGAATGACAACACGATCGCCACTGTTCACGTTTCACTGCCATATCCTTCAGTGTCTCCAGCCAACAAGTTGACGAGTCTTTCGGACCCCAACCACGAAGGCGTGAGACATCTACTTTACCTAACTTCGCTGTACATTTTCTCATCCCACGTTGCCACGTCATCTGTTGAACTTCACATGGC
>LUCM01002199.1:12271-22898 GCA_008360955.1 Fasciolopsis buskii | reverse complement strand
CTTGGACGCGGAGTTCGTTGTGTCGTGTGGTTCTGTTCGACCACGACTGACAAGGTTCGAACCATAATGAATAATTTGATTTCTGCGTGTATTGTTAGCTTGTTCTTATTCGCCCCATCTCGTTTACCCATTAAGGTATTTTGACTTTCTCCTTCTTCGAATCCGTTCATAGAATCGAGATCGATTGCAATGCGGTCACCGTCTCAACAAAATTGCCCAAGAATCCAAACAAACACCGGAAGAAGATCAAATAGAGCCAGTGCCATTCCAGCGCAACTGTCCACGCCAGGACCTCCAAGCCATGTAAATCCTCGGAAACGATGGATATCATGGGCTTCAGTTGCTTTTTCGTTGGCCTTTTACAGATCTCCGTCTCTCTGGAGTGCAACATAACTACTTAGATCTATAAGACGTTAGCTGATCGGGATCGCAAAACGCCCTGAAAAAATGACCCGCGAGTAGTGAGCCCTGGACAGGGATTCGAGGAAAATAGTCAAAAACTTTATCGGACTGATTAGGAGTACCGGTCCACAGAGGACAGAACGAGCTTAAAGCGAGGTGACTAAGAATCTGATGGCACACTAGTTCGACTTTTAAGACCCGTCGGTCTGTACACGGCTTGGACAGGACACACTCTTAGGGAACAGCTAGTGTGGCCCATGCCACAACGGGCCTCCCACTTTTTGCCCGCAGGTGAACCAATGAAGATAGATACCACTATCCTTCATATCCGAAATTGAACAGTTCATCCAGGAAGATAGGTGTTTGCCGGAAAAGTATATAAGTCAGACGGACTGTCACACGACGGAGGGATCCGATAGTTGCGTTCCAGATTGGCCGTACTGTATCATACAAAGTAAAAGAGAAAAATAGTAAGTTTTCGATTGGTCTGATCGCTAGATGACTGCTTGCATCAGTTTAGAGTATTACTAGATTATTTGCCAAAAGGGGGAACAGCTTTGAGTTTATGAAAATTCCATTCGGTCGTATATCACATTGCGTAATAGGCGACACCTCACAGTCGCCTTAATCATTACCACACCTGATCTAATTAGACCTTATGTGGTTCTACGCCACTTCAAGTTTCAGGGTCACAGTTGCCGGTTCTCACCCTCCCCCATGTAGTGGGCCCTAGTGACTATGGGGCATGCCCCTTCTACTACACCCATACGTGAAGCATGGCATAAAAATAAAATAAGTACACAGGATGAGTTTGATATTTACTTATTCCAGATACTTGTAGCTTAGCAGGGACACTCGTTGATTTTTAAGGGGTTAGTTACATTGTGGCAGTTAGGTCGATCTTTTTGTACGACTCAGAGGATGGTCATTGAGCTTACAAATATGCATAAGGAAACTCAGTATTCGAACGTCGATGTCAACACAGTGGTGAGAAAACCGCATCAGCAGAGCTGAGGTCGGGATTATTGTTTTGCAGCGCACAGAGCAGTCTTTGAATCAGCCACTTCATCTAAACATGACTGCATCCTCGTTGGGCTTACTTGAGATTTGGGATGCTTCAAACTGGATGGGAAAATCTGTGATGTCGCAGTCATTACTGTCGTTTTTTTCTTGTTCCTGTGTCATTTGTCGTTTGATGCTATACCCGACGACGCTGGAAGGCAATGTCCCAACTGGGGCATAATATATGGAGGATAACGGGTGGAGTAGGTGAACGTATTTTTCCGACCACTGAAATAGACTATCGTTTGACTTTGCGGAAAACAATTCCTGTATTGTTATCATTCGACCCGGAACTCCAATGTTTGCCCGGATAAAACATTATGAACCAAAATAGAACAATGCTAGGTTTCGAGCTGCTAACAGAGCCATCAATCTAATCGAAATGTTCGCCTTTTAGTTCAGATGTGATTTAACGACGGATTTGGGAGATTTGCAAAGTGTCGTAGAGGTAATATCGATTTAAACTAATTCGCCGGGAATCCAAGTTGCCGCAGATAAAGAAGGCTTTCTAAAGTATAGCCGCCAATGTCAGTGGTTTACGACTCCAGCAACTGATTTCTGAACTCAACTCAAGTGTTCAAACTACACAGCTCTTCAACTCCGTCAAATGGTTAGTCTCTACGGATGATAAGGACCACTATTCAAGGGAACCGGGAGCCATTCCTGAAAACTGGAGTGGCGCAGATGTTGTGTTGGCGAACAGTCGTTTGCTACCAAAGTTATTGGGGGTCTGGCACTCAAACCTCGTTTTTTTTGGAATATCATACACTTCACCCATGACCGTGGATCAAGTCTGTACGGAAACCTATTCAGATTTCCACCTCCACCTGATCAGTAGGCATATAATCTGGACGAGCTTAACTAGAACTGACATTGTAAAGATACGTATAATCATCAGCGATGTATGAATAATCAACAACAGCATCAACGCACATCACCGTGAAATTAAAATAAGAACCTCTAAACTAATCAATTTGGATAGTGATAAGTAAATACAAAGGAATGAGTGGGTTAATTGACAACTTGTTTTGTTGCCCAGTTTGGTTGATCTATACACACACCGAAGCACAAGACGCAAGCACTAGCGTCGCACAGTAGCACAGCAGACAGCCTGTGGTCTAGCAGGACACGAACACACAGAGGTCGGAGACAATTGTTCGGGCTCAAGTCTGCAAGCCCCGTGGAGGCACAAAGAACGGAACGGAACTGCTGCTCCCTTGAATGAGCAACCACACAGAACGCAAAAAGCCTAGCCCGCTAGCGGGGGAGAGAAGACGAACACAGGACAGCGCTGCGCGTTTATTGGTGGCTCACCAATATAAGTCAGAATTCAAGTGAGCTTTATCGTTTATATAGCTTTGTTGGGTGGCCTTGGTCGATGCGTGGAACAGCCAACCACAGAACGAGTTTTGACGAATCTTTTTGCGGACATAAAAATTTTCGACCGCGCAATATTTGAAATAACGGCAATTTCAGAACACTGGGAAAAGGATAAGGTCTTTTGGAAAACTAACGACAGAACTAAAATCTGCGGCACCAAAAACCCTAGAATGGTCACCGACCATGATACAATTCGTATCGTAGATGCATGCATTCAAAAATTAAACCAAATATTGAAGCTGAGGACAAAAACTTAGAAACAGCGTCATTCTTTGGCTAACTGGAGGCGAGAAGCCCAAATGAAAACGAAGTTAACTGAAAGCCACAAATGGAATAAATAACCCGCGAAAGACAATGGACGCTGGTGAACATACATGCGATGCTCGACGTGCTCCAGAAGGGCTTTGGTGTAAGCATTGCTCTCTGCTTCCTGATAGTCTTTCGCCCAAACGGCACCTAAAGGATTGGCGCGGACTCCGAAGCCACGCCTGCTTGGATTGAAGCTATCAGGGAACAGGACGCGACTGAAAGAACCAAAAGATTAGGAAAGTTGTGAGAAAACATTAAAGACGGCGGAAAACCGTGGATTTGCATTTTACTGGAAAAATATCAGAAAAGCGACGGTTACTTCCTTAATATGACATGGATCACCGAGATGATACGATTCCCAGGTGTAATGCTATCTCCGATAACATGAATATGCATATTACCATGCGTCACATCGGATGTAAAGCTTAATCTGGCATCAACCACGGATCTCCACACTTTTGCTGCGGTTTGTGACTAATACTGCGCAACAATAAACGAGTGTAATCAGACTACCATAAACAGCACCCGAGAACCGTTTGATTCAAGTCAATATCAATCAATGTTAAACAGTGGGGCGACTTAAATAGAAGAGATTGAAAAACCAACTGATAGCTGTTCGAAATAGTCACAATATTTGCATACCTAGGTTTGTGCCGCCGTTTTTCAACACGAGTACGTGGATGGATAGGACTATCAAGACTAGATGAACTACTGTATTCTGATCGCGGGGTTAGAGTTCGACCAGGCGTAGACGTTGGTGTGCCGGACGGATGACCTTTGAATGGGGTTAGCGAAGGTGTACTGACGGGAGTTGTGTTGCTTGAAGAGAACTCATCGGGACTGCCAACGGTGGTGCACAATTTTTTTTCGGGATCCGAGACTTGCACATCGTTATCATTATCTGCGAATGAAAAATTATCAACGCAAATTCAGCTGAGACTGACGAAGTGAGAAAACGTCAATGGCTATACAAGTATCAGTTAAGATGATTTGATTCGCTAAAGAACACAAAAAGAAGTGCACTTCCTTAATCTCAAAAAAAACTGAAAAAAAGACAAACAAGGTTAATATACTTGAATCAACGACGAAAGTAGCGTCTTCCACGATGTCACGAAAATAGACTAATAATGTGCTATATCACGGAGATGTCTGACTTTCGGACTGAATACCGTGAACAGTCTAACTGCGTATTTAGGGACGGTTGTAAAGGATTACGGAATGATGTCGCGAGGAAGTCAACGTCACGAAACGACTATCATCACTGGCTTTCCCACGGAATACGAGCAACGTTAAACAACAAAATTCTCAGTAAAACTGTTGTGTATGACAAATGTAATAGGATAGTGGCTAAAAGAGGTAACGGAAAACCACCATGATACTCCTGATGGAATCCGTGAAGAATAGTGTAAGCGACAGTAGAGAAAAAAGACAGCATTCAGAGAGGGAAAGGAATGTAAAAAGAAATTGGTGGGTCCTTTAGACTGAAAATGCCGATTCAAAAAACGGTATCACATGAGAAAAAAAACCAAATGATAAAGCAGAACGCAGCAACAAACAACATAAAATAAAGTGATACAAGATTAACTAAAATACATGTTATTGATGAATAAGAACGGTGAATTCGCGTAGACCAGCACTGTATCGATGCAGAAGAATGGCAAACAGAGTGATTGACGCGATCATCGGGGGAGGAGGTTAATTCAATTCCGATAGTTCTCATAATGTTGCTGAGTTAACATCGGTTCACGAAAGTAACATCAACATCATCATCGATCAGCGTTAAACAGCAAGCCAAGTCTCACTGACCGCTGCCTTTTACCCAAAGTTACATGTTTCTGTAAGAGGAGTGAATATCCAAAACGAACAGGAAGTGCACCTACACAACTAAGAAAATATAAGATGTTGCTACAGCCAACACATGGAACACAGTCCAACTGTACAAATGCACTCTTTCCATCATTCTGATTTAATAGAAAATGACAGCACGATCGCCACTGTTCACGGTTCACTGTCATATCCGTAAGTGTCTCCAGCCAACTAGTTGACGAGTCTTTCGAACCCCAACCACGGAGGCGTGAGACATCTACTTTATCTAAGTTCGCTGTACATTTTCTCATTCCACGTTGCCACGTCAGCTGCTGATTTCCACATGGCAACAGATTTCGCCTGTTGTCCTAGGTCCAGCCTTCGTCAAAGACACTGGACCTCCCAATGGTCGCTGGGTCTAATGGAGCAAAAATACCAGCTTCCCAACTGCGAAGAGGTGAATAAGATGCGTCAGGAAGACTTAAGAATGACCGTGAACATTGTTGGGTCATGATACCCGAAGAGATGGAGTTAGCGTTCGCTCCAGATAACAGCCAAAGATTGTTGAAGTTTATATGGCACACCGATGGTCGGCGAACTTCGATTAGTGAAGTCGTGTGCAATAGGAAAGGACTTATCCATGGAAGACAGCAAAGGGTGGACCATTCGGATGAGCAATGCAAGAATCAGTTTAGCAGGCCGCACGCTAACGTATTTAGGCCGACGTCTGTACTTTCGAGTCCTTCGGAGGTGTCACTTGATCCCCCAACGGAAGTGGAAGTGCAGTCAAGTATCCGACATCTGAAGAGGAAAAGCAGCCCGTCACGAGAAACTCTCTCCAATTATTTTCAAATTGGGTAAAAAACGTTTAACTAAATCACGTAACTCCTTGCTTCGTGAAATATGGAACAAGGAGCATATTCCGTTGTCGTGGAGCGAGACACTGGTTGTATCCGTTTTCAAGACGAACACACGCAGTGACTGAAGCAATCATCCAGGGAATAGTTTAATTCCGATAGTTACTAAGGTCTTAGATTCGATAATGCTTTCTCAACTGAAAGCAACTTGCGAGTGTAACATCCGCGAACAGGCCGGATTTCGGACAAGTTGAGGTTGATTCGACCAAATATTCACTCTTCGACAGTTACTGGAAACGCCTCACATACTGCCGCCCTACGATCGTAGTCTTTCTCGACTTGAAAGGTGCCTTCGACTACGTGGATCGACCAGCACTACTCAGTGCTCTCCACCGGAAGGGTATGCCAACGAAGTTTGTGAACGTGTTGCGAGCATTGTACTCGCATACCTATGGTCGCGTTAGGGTATACGGTGAAGAATCAAGTTCATTCAAAACGACTAGCGATGTTCGACAAGGGTGTCCCATATCTCCATTACTGCTCAACTTCGTCATGGACGAGCTGATGGAAGATGCTTTAGGAGGTTTTCAT
Source organism: Fasciolopsis buskii (assembly GCA_008360955.1). Taxonomy (NCBI): domain Eukaryota; kingdom Metazoa; phylum Platyhelminthes; class Trematoda; order Plagiorchiida; family Fasciolidae; genus Fasciolopsis; species Fasciolopsis buskii. The sequence goes on along the minus strand of LUCM01002199.1, from coordinate 16,491 downwards.
GATGTACAAGTGAGAAATCATGTGATCCACATCACGCAGATGACATCGTATGCCTGTCGGATCATGTATGATGTACATTAGACAGATTCTCGAGGTCCGTTGCTCGGTTTGGCATGTGCTTTGCACCTTCGAAGTGCAAAGTACTGTTACAGAACTGGACGATAGTAGTGCCAATCATGATGCTGGATGGAGAGGAGCTAACGATTTTGGACCGTTTCATCTACCTTGGTAGCTCGACAAAAGAGGTAAATACGCATATATCCAAAGCTCGAGCAGCTTACGCTGGACTGAAACACTTGGGGCTTGGGCCTGATATTTTCCCGAAGTTGGAAGGTCGTGTGTACTGTGCCGCATTGGGCTCACTTTTGTTGTACGGTTGCGAGCCATGGAATATTCGTGTGGGAGGAGTTCGCCGGTTGGAGGTTAAAGGTTTCCGACCATCGATATCTGCGTATTATGGCTGGGATTATATATATATATATATATATATATTATATATATATATATATAACTTGGATTGACATGAAACCATATAAGGCCCGAGTAAGTCTTTAGATCCATCTATTTGTAACTAAATAGACTTTCATATGAAGTTGCTCTGAAGTACAAACATAAGTGAGGAGAACCATACTAAAAGGAAGACAGACAGTCGCAACCGTTATCATTTTTACCATTACTATCATTCCACATCACACCTCTCTCAAGGACGAAGAAGCATTCTCGATGATTGATCCATGTGCGCGGTATGTGCCGATTATTCTGCCTATGTAACCGGATAAGGTCAATAAAAGAGTCGGTAAACGTGTAGCAATAGCAGAGAAACAGGCGCGAAATAGTCTTTTCGCAATGCACGACAACACCAAACCTAACCAAAGAAAAGTGAGCTGAAACCATCTAGACGAATTCAGGCTGTAATCTGAAGGGGCAAGGCGACCTTGAGTAGAGAACAGGAAAGAGGCAACTAAACAACTCGATTGGTAAGGTGGAAGAAGTCAAATGGTTCTTCAAGGATAGTGACAGTCAACTGCTAGGTGATATACAAGACACTAAAATGTACTTCCACCGATACCTAACGAGCAACACAACAGGTGAATCCTAACATTTGCGATTTTCAGGCAAACGAATTCTGGCTCATTAAAGAGAACTACTGAGAAACGCGGTACTAGGTTCCTGACACAAAAAAAACAAGCTCGAATTGGGTAGGTACAAGAGCATCTTCGGAGCACTATGTTAAGCAGCAATTCTAACTGCTCACAGTGTGCGATCGAGAAGTCAACATTTTGTCAACATGAGCCATAAAAATGTAACGAAACAAGGAAATCAGAAAGTATAACTGTAGTCGAAGTCGATCCGATTCAGGATTCGCTGGGAAACGAAGAATACGCTTATCCAAATATCAAGAGGAAAAATACTCTATTAAACTGTTCCACTATTAATCGGCTGCCTAAGAAATCTTGATTGGTTAAAGACCTAGAGATTTCATAGAACAATCAATTTGCGTCAAAACACAAAATATGATCTCGACTGCAATCGCAATAAGTTTGACCTAACAATCCGGACGACGGTATCTAAGCTGACAGAAGGTGAAGGCTGTTGAAGAAGCCATATCCAGCATCATTAAGCACATATAGGCTATCCTGAACAGTTGCCCGTTATCAGATGAGTCCCCGATACTCAATTTTAGACTGAACGGTGCGGCGAAAAAATCAGTCCGAAAGAAGTGATGCGTTAAACATGTTCAACATAACTGAGAAAGAATATGTTCGTTGATAAAATCAAAGCAACGGAGGAGGGCGTGACCTAGTGAATGAGCTTGGAACACAAAATGAAATCCAAAGTCAGACATAAACACAATCGCAACAGCGAAGCCGCATCAATCAACTTACAGGAAGTAGACGTCAGATCTTGTTTGCGTTTCGATGCCCGGGGTGGAGACGGCATTCTCAAGTTTACATTCGTATCTCCAACAGTCCTTCTTGTTGATCTTGAGATCTCGTTCTGAAAAATTTAAAATAATAACGGAGTTACATTTGACACCTGACCAAAAAATGAGTCCACTTTATTTCTAAATTTGAAATCCCCACCACTAGAGTTGGCACCAGAACCAAATTAAACGGCTTCAGATGCATCATGGTGAATGAGGCATGTCTAAATTATGTATCCGATGATGTTCAAAAGCATTTGTCATAGCGAATTAGTTAGGATGAAGTTTCAGAGGAGCTAACTCGTCACTCCTTCGTCAAAAGAGAAAAACGTATGGTAAGACTGACCCACTGACGCAACTCCGAATTCATGCGATCTCATCCATGCTGCTCATTTTGAGTGGTTTTAGCAGCTTTCGGACTTGCACTCGACCACCAATGAAAAATCACAGTGGACGGAATGTTAAGAGTGTACGCATCGAGGTACATTCATATGATCACGACGTTTGTATTCGTGGCTAAGTCGTGTCTGTACTCCGCGTGAACTCGCGTCTTTTCATTAACGGATAGCGTCAGAAGGGCGGACACCAATGACCGCTAGTTTTCTCACCGTGTTACACATTTCAGTAGGAAGACTGAATATACAAGGTGGACAGAGAGCGCATCTCAGAGGGCGGGAAAGGAAGAGGATGCCGTAGTAATCAACAAACGGAATATCGCCTAGCGGTACAAACGCATCTTTTCAATCATTCTAACTCGACAGAAAATCACGGTTTGAAGCCTTATCCTTCGGTATCTCCAGCCAATTGGCTGAAAGGTTTTCCAAACCCCCAATCACGGAGAAATAAGGCACTTACTGTAGCCAAATTTGCCATACATTTTTTCATTACACACTACCATATTATTTGTTAAAGTCCACCTGATCTCCTATACTCCAAAGTAAAAACAGAAAATAAGACAGTATGGCACACCAGTGCTCGACACAAGCGGCACGTGAACCAACCAACGAAATTTACTAGGCCTCATACGCTGTGATAGAATTCTTCCCGACCAGATACTCAACAGTTGGTTTCTAATCCTAGCATTTCTCATGCGGTCACTCCATCGAATACTAGAACCGAAAATCCTTGCCTCACAACAATACGACAGAACAAAGCGCAATTCAGCACAGTACATGCAACCTTTCAATTCGAATGAAAAATTAAGTCAGTACCACAAATGTTTCAGTCAAGCGCATGCCACTCCAGCCATGGATATACATGAGACCACCTCCAAAACTGTACTACCATCATTAGTCAAGAAATTTGCCAAGGAAATGTTTAATAATGGCGAGTTCCCCTTATCGGACACTAATAACGGAACCACTATCATCCAGTCTCCCAAGAGTACTTCACACTTTAAAGGTGTAAAACATGCTGAGTGGAACTACAGACTTCACGTGTTTGTCTAGTGCACGCTGCGCACGTTCCGCCGATGCGAACAAGCACACAAAGTAGCCTGCGCAATCTAGATCATACTACTACTCCTTGTTCGTCAGTTTAACGCCTACATCGCGAAGACCTCCTAAACTACCCACCAATACCTAGTACATGACAAAGTTGAACAAGAACGAAGGGAAGAGACACCCCTGTCAAACATAACCCATAGCCCAACCAAGCAGGATTTGAACTCGTGTATCAAAATCACTAGCCAGCAATACAGAGCCTATGATCTAGCGGACGAGTGGCAAGCTTGTCGGAAAACGCATCCCCTTGCGTTGCTGAGCCGCAGTCCTGTAGCGAGTATACCGAAAGTACAGTTAGGCTGCACTCGAAACAACTACCCACCCAAAAGCCAAATGGCAAACAGATTAAGAGCACATAGTCCGTTGTAATCAGCGATCCAGTCTAAAGGAAGAGATCAAAACTATTGGCCAAAACTGGACGAACACCACGATGACTCACAAACTAGAGCAGTTATCCTCATCATCATCGATCAGCGTTAAACAGCAAGCCAAGTCTCACTGACCGCTGCCTTTTACCCAAAGTTACATGTTTCTGTAAGAGGAGTGAATATCCAAAACGAACAGGAAGTGCACCTACACAACTAAGAAAATATAAGATGTTGCTACAGCCAACACATGGAACACAGTCCAACTGTACAAATGCACTCTTTCCATCATTCTGATTTAATAGAAAATGACAGCACGATCGCCACTGTTCACGGTTCACTGTCATATCCGTAAGTGTCTCCAGCCAACTAGTTGACGAGTCTTTCGAACCCCAACCACGGAGGCGTGAGACATCTACTTTATCTAAG
>LUCM01002199.1:0-11036 GCA_008360955.1 Fasciolopsis buskii | reverse complement strand
CGGTTTCGCGTCCCAGTTCGGGCGCGGTAGATATGCACTGCTGATGACTCCTAACAAGGATGAAACAACTGCAAAGTGCCTCTATGGTCTCCTAACGGTGAATTGAGCGATGATATCACTTGGTGAACTATTCCATGTAGTATGGAATTATTTGTAGTCGTGGGATATAGTGGACAAACAGTGCTGGGGAAGTCATCCATTAAGCAGGAAAACCATTAGAGTTTTCAACTGGAGCCTTTGGCTCTAACAAGAGCCTGTCTACAAGACAGAGTGGAAACCCATCTTCTCGCATCAATTATTCTTTCCCCGATCTAGCGACTGAATTCCCAGTACCCACTGACCTTCCAGGCATGACCGGATCCTCGGTTTGAGATAGGCCATAATACGAGGCTGTTTGAGTCACGGAGGAGCGCACGCTGCCACATCACGTGAAGGTGCAACTAGATCAAGACAGTAACTCTTGAACGGATGTAAATAACTGAACTACCTCACAATTTTCTCTTTTGAAGAGGAACTCATTAGTTATGACATTATTAGTTATGACAGACATTAGTTATGACAGACACTCATTAGTTATGACATTAGTTATGACAGACATTAGTTATGACAGACATTAGTTATGACAGACATTAGTTAGTTATTAGTTATGACATTAGTTATGACAGACTCATTAGTTATGACAGACACTTTTAAACACCATCGATTGTATAATATACAAGCATGTATCACTCCCGCGGTGGATTTCAAGCCGGCTCCATTTTACTCCATCGAAGACGGTTGGAAATTAGAAAGTTCAATATACTTACTGGGCAGTTTATGTATTTAAATAAAGGAACTCAACCTCTTGGCCAAAGACGTGCATACGTATCTAAAGTAACACATCTTGACAGTACCACCATATTGGGAACACGACGCTGGAAAGACGTAAACTGCTACTAAAAATCATAAGATGTAAAATGAGAATAGAAAAACAATTGTTTTTTCGCTGCTTAGTTTTTCTTGTTTTTTTCTGTAATGTTCCATTTGGATGTCGTTGCGTTGGCACTACACTTGCTTTTGAATTGAAGTAAAATATATACATACGCCAATTGTAATGCGTTCAAAATCTCCTGTTAACATTCTTAGGGTTCTAGTACTTGCGACGGCAAATACGATTTAATAAACTGGTTTCCCTCGTTGTATCTGTTTGTAAACTGCAATAAGACCAGTTAAACATGGATGGCCTGGGTTGCCTAGATAAACGTGTCTAAACATGAAAAAATTAAATCTTACTGGAGCTTGAAAATTTTATAAACGTTTTGGAAGGGTCTTAAAATATATGCTAGCTTGCACTCGTAAATGATAAGCTCGCTTATCCAACAGACATTTGTTTTATGGAATATTCCATCCCGATTACTGAAAATAATTATTTCTTAACTAGAGCATTTTGCGTTAACTGAAGTCTAGTAATCACGGTTGATCAAGAATGAGAAAATTTTCGTTCAGGAGGGATACTGATTTATATTAAGAATAACCATTTAAGGGCGCTACGTCAATCGCTTAATTTGGTCTCGTGACAGTGGGGCAGTGAGTGATAATCAGTAACATTCTTTGTTACAATGTAGAGAACGATAAAATGATTAAAAGACCAAGGCCAATCTGAAGTTCTGAGTTAAGCTTTTCCAGTTATAAATGAATAAACCATGCTACAGGGTTACCTGTATTCATGTTAAATTTTTACGACAGTTTTCTCTAACCCTGAGGCAAACCAGTGCCGATATTCCATGTCTAGAAACAGCTGAGTAATATTAATACGCTCCAAGTGTCAGCGGATGTGGAGTTCGGATTTATCGCCCAATAAAGCAGAGAATATAATTGTCTTGCACAATAGTAGAAAGTATTAAGCCCCTCGGATCTAGCAACCCGTTACTTGTATCGATGGATGCACAGCATACCATGATTTACAAGACACTTACGAAGGGGAAGGACTTTTTTGGAAAAATTGTTGCGCTCTCTTATTCCTGTCCAAGTTGTCTACTCTCAAATAATTAAAATGAGCAAGGCTTTACAAATGGATGAAAAAAAGAATGCAACATGGAAAGAGGAAAGTGTGTCGCTGTGATGACGGATATTCATTATAAGAAGGCAAACAATACAGATAGACGATAGGATATCCGAAAATAGCTCTGTTTTACTCTACCGGAATCATTAATAGAGTGGTTTTCTTTTGGTTCGACGTAAGTCAGGTAAAAGCAGAATTTGGTCCAGGATATGCTTCGTACAAAAAAATCACGGCGCGAATCTTAACCCTACGCAAAATGTTTCGTGTCCTGATGTGACAATTTAATGAGTCGCTCGGTCGGTGGATACTGAAAGAAATTGTAAAACTTCTTGGAATGTGAGGTAAAAGCAGTTTCACACTGGAGATGCTGGATGCCATATCAAAATGACCAAAATATTACTGAAGGATAGTGGCTGGCCCACCGATTGTCACTGCGCACCGACGTTGGATATCTAGCAACGCAGACCTCAAATTGTTGTGAATGAATCTCACTTCGTTCTTCTTAACAGGCTCGTAATGCGTCACGGTTGAGATATACATATGGTGGCTAAAATGAGATATTGGCTAAACTCCTAACCTATTTGTTGGCTGGATAAGTCCCAGGTGTACGATTTCTTGTACAAATGTTTCGCCACCTCAGTGAATAAAAGGAATACAAATAAAAGTACCTGTTTCTTTATGGTGTTGCCTATCGAGGTGAAAATTTTCCACATAACTCTTGTTGCATGAGTTTAGGCGATACCGGTATATATTACCACATTTATGTTGATATTTCCCTCAAAGAACCTACAGAACGGAACCGTCATTTTGTCGTTAATCCCAGCTGGTTAAGATAAGCCGAGGAAGATTTCCGTATCGAAATATAAACGATGGTAGGGCAGATTTAGTGACTAAAAGGAAGTATGTGTATTCGCGCAATTGGAGCCACAGATCTAGTATCATCTGAAACATGGCCAAGAGGGGAACACAGTGCCAAGTAAACAAAAAGGAAACGTTTGTAGATGCTTCACCACACACACCTACTCCTCCAGAATCGTCTTCAACGTCACAGAATCCGTGTTTCTTCTGTGATTTTTTATTACCTAGGTCTCCAGACCGAAGTAGAAGGTTGTCTTACGAGGCCCCAATCCGAGAATTCACTCAAAGGACTTTAACTGTAGGGAATCATTGAAAATGTTAGCATACGGTTGAGAGCCGGTCCACTTGCAGTCCAGTTCACACGCCTTTGTTCAGTCCCGATCAGGGGCTGAACGATCCTCAAGAGTCCACGCAAAGTCAGTGACCGAGAAATGCGATTCTTACATCTCTGCTCACCTCCAATACATCAGAGGGGGATAAAGAGGTATGGTCCAATTAAACGGCGCATCACATTCGCCACACAGCAGCGCCGCCAATGGACCCTCGTACGTTTTCTTTATAGAGAAAACGCTTGCCAAATGGGAATCTACCGTGATCACAACAATGCCGCTGATTGTCCACGATCGCTTATGACTTCTACTATGACTTCATTTTATCCGCAGCTAACTGCCGCAACGGTGATATTTCCACTATCCACAGCTTGTAGATACGCAGAGTAAAAAAATTCAGTGATCAAATCCACTTTATCACACTCCATGAATGGGAAAGGAAAGGAGACGTGCTCCTTTATTGGAAAGAGACGGTAAACATGAAAAACCGATGGCCACCTAATAAAACAAGCAAAATATTGATAATACCAGACATCTCGTTGGAGCGTTGCAAACCTTTGAAGCAAAAGTTTTCAAGCACTGTAAACGTACCAACTTTTCCCAGTCAACCGCGTTCCATCCGGAACGCACACCGATGTCTAATTCTTTTGGGCGGGATGTGCCGTGCTTCTCTGAAAGCCATCCAGGGTCCCGAGCATCGGATGCTTTCGCGATATTCGAAGGAATGAGTCCGAGACGCTTAGCGCGATCTGCAGCGGCTTCCACATACTGAGCGCCGACGGCACCTTGATTGGTTCCCGGAAGCTTTGAGGTCTCTTCATGATCATCGTCAACTGATAAACCTGCTTCCAAATCAATCGGTGCTGCGGACTCGCCAACCGTGGGTAGTGTTGTGACATTTACACCGCCGCCAGATGCAACTGGATTTTTCTCCGAAGCAGGTTTTCCGGTAAAGATAGCCTCAACAGAACCAGAAAACCGTGGAACACCCGCAATACTAGCAACAACATCTGAGTTGCATTCGATACAGGTATACCCAAGAGCCAAATTGGGCAGCGTTGTGTGATAAAAGGATTCCATGCAATGAACATGCTGATAAAGACTGACAGCGAGGGCGAACAGGGAGAAGCGACAAAAACGTATTTATTTGAATTTGGTCAGATTACTTACATTCCTACGACTATCTCTTATTAAGGGATAAATCGGTTCAATGGGCACCGCGAAACCCTGTACTGGGTTGTCAAGACTTTCTCCTTTATCTAGTCACTGTTCACAAGTATGTCAGAAAAGTGATTCTATTTCCACCTCAATTAAACAAAAACAAAAGATTGGTATCCCCCGTTTTTATCTTAAGTGAAGCACGAGAATCACTTCCAAAGACTACTGCAATAAAAATCACGATCGAAAATGTAGAATGCTGATTAAACAATAATGCTGTACCTTTCTAGGATCCCATGAAAACAAAGTAAGTTATTACCACACTAAGCAGCCGTTTAGAATCCCAACGCATCTCGTGGACATGTGTTAAACGAAAATTTAGAGAACCCCATAGCCATCCATAATTCAGAGATGCCTCGGTCTGACCATTTGATTCCTACGACAATTTATCTAACACATTAGACTGCTTTGCTTCGTCAATTATTTTGGGGGGAATTTTGTAGCTAAAAACATTGTTCCTACTATTACTACTGCTATATTCGCTCATCTGGAAACAAACTCTGAATCGGAGTAAGTTACATAGACCTTCACTGAATGGAGACAGAAACATCACTTGACTACCGCAGTAAAATAAACGGTCTCTGGCTAGATGCGAGCTGTAAATTGTGGGTTATCATGTAATATGGCATCCGGCTGGTTATTCAATAACAGAAATGCGGGATATGGCATTTTACTGTGTCAGCGTACACGATGCAATCCTAAATGCCATGCAGAATAGCGAAGGAGCTCGAATCGTGGGCAGATGATTTCCATATCAACAGCGAACATCTAGCGCTGATTATTCTTTCCGGAACTATGCTAGTAGGGTTTCGCAATTCCTATTCATTAAAGGTAAGCTACTTTCATCACTAAAGGATATCCCAAACCCCCCTTACTTAACGCGAGTTTTAGGTCACAAAAAGGGACCTGTGATTGATATTTACTCTACCCTTTTCATGCGTCCAACCCCGGGTTTATTTATCACGGTTTGATAACCGTCCAACAACTAAGTCCAGAAGGATCAGCTGGCGTGAACTACGTTCGTCAACTTCACGATCAATTTGATCGTGGTCATATGAATGGATCTACCCCGGGAAAACACCGTAATTTTACCCCATAGTAGCTTGCCATCATTAGAGTAACCTGGAGGGTTAGCTGAACATGAATTATTGGTAATCATGAAACTGAAAAGGTATTACTTGCAAGGGTATGTTCTAGAATCTTGTTGATGGTGTGGCCACGTGTACTGAGGTTCTGTAGTGGAACGACCGTTCTACATAGCCTTACTATGCTTCATCTGTATGAAGTCCCAAGGGAGCAAGTGTGAGACTTTTGCCCTGGTATCGTTTCCCGTTCTCTATCACCGGAACGTGACGTAGAACGACAATATCTCAAGTTTTTAAGCTTTTTCAACAACTCACAAAAGTAGAGATAGAAGACCAATAATGCAGGATGTTAACATTTTGTAATATGAAGTGTTAACATCCTGCAGTATTGGTCTTTTTTCTCCACTACTGCATTAGATAAATGGACCCCAATGTTTCAAACTTGTGAAAGGTTAGGTAAAACAGTGTCTAATTCCACGGAACACCGAAATGTCGGAAGATATTTAATCGGGGACAGCTGAAACTCGACGGTTTTTTTGAAGGATTTCTAGGTGTAAATTACTGCAATAGAACCAGGCGCAACCCGATGCAAAAAAGCTCCAAGTGAACTCATCCAACTCAAAATATCCCACAAGGATACCCAACTATTCCCAGAAATGCGTTTCCAACCCGGGTAAGCCTTGGGTCGCATGTTTTGGTGGTACGATTCTAAGTCTTTATGTGGATTCAAACAAAGAACCTCGACAACCAGGAACACTATCGATTGCTAAGTTACCACACTAAGTTTACTCTTTCAGGTGAAGCTGCTGTGGCACATTTAAAGGATGGACAAACGGACGGCCATCACTACATGCCCCTGAACGAATGACAGCGAGTGACGTGAGTTACCTCTGATGACCAGCAAAACTGGAATCCAGGATCATTTATACTCAAACAGGTTATGGGAGACGAATATGCATTTCACAGATGTCAGATCACTTTATACATGAGACTGACGAGAGTAAAATCAAATGCTAACATTTCGTTGTTCTCTCTGTTCTGTTTGGATAGTGCAAAATATTACCTATGGCTGAGAACAACAGACGGTAAGATTACAAGAGCTGCAACGGTGTATACCACGAGGAATAATGGAAAGTTGATTACTATGCCTGTCAGCAGGGCTAATGAAATTTCATTTTCATTTCAGCTCCTAAGTCAACTGTGACGAAGCCTCCGTACTAACGAGCATGGTTTCTCAAGAACAGTTTACATGACAAATCCTTGCAAATGGCAGTTGGTGAGTCAGTACTCTTATGAAACGCAATTTGAAAACCACGAAACATACTTGCACTGCAAACATTTGATCAGCCTGGTTTTGTTTTGGGAATTACCGCATGGACATCTGAGACAGGACCATATATCGTTTATTGCACCTCCATCAACCACCAGGGCACGTACGCTCTGGAACAAATAGGATTGCAACCAAGGTGAATGGGCGATGTTATCGTTTCATCGACATATTGGAAACAACAGATTGTTTAGCTCTGATTGATACTGAGTACTTGCGCATATGGCTGCTTACTGATTAAAAAGTTTTATTGAGATGGAATAATACTCTCCATGACTAAGGTGACTAGAACAGGGGCAAGAATCTGCGGCTATCGTGACCAACGAAAAAATGCCTTTTTCCAATATTTACTAAGAAAAGTCACCTGACGAGAGCAATAAACGGACCACGTGCGAGTGTAACGTAATTCGAAATATTATTTTGCTTGATCCGAAATTGCAGCAGAGCAATGAGAATATTGAATATTTTACACCTAATCATCATCATCACCATCATTCAGCGTCAAACAGCAAGCCAAGTCTCACTGACCTCTGCCTTTCCCCAAAGTTACACGTTTATATAAAAAGAGTGAATATCCAAGGGGAACAGGGAGTGGACCTACACAGGCGGGAACAGATAAGATGCTGCTGCAGCCAACACACGGAACACAGTCTAACTGTACACACGCACGTGTTTTCAATCATTCTGATTCGATAAAAAATGACAGCACGATCGCCACTGTTCACGGTTCACTGCCATATCCTTAAGTGTCTCCAACAAGCAAATCGACGAGTCTTTCGGACCCCAACCACGAAGGCGTGAGACACCTACTTTATCTAACTTCGCTGTATATTTTCTCATCCCACGTTGCCATGTCGTCTGTTGGTCTCCACATGGCTTCTTCCTTGAAAGAAACCCAAAATAGGGCACGATATGGTAGACGAGTGTTCGTCATACGCAACACGTGACCCAACCAACGTAGTCTACTGAGTTTCATACGCTGAAACAAGCTATTCTCAGAAGTGGCACCCAATACCAGATTCCTAACCTCAATATTACTCACCCGGTCACTCCATCCAATCCTAGTCATACTACGTAAACATCGGTTGTCGAAAACCTCCAACCGACAAACATCGCCCACACGCATACTCCACGTCTCGCAACCGAACAACAGAACTGAACGCACTGCAGCACAGTACACACGACCTTTCAACTTCAGTGAAATATCAGGCCGACGCCACAAGTGCTTCAGTCCAGCGTAAGCTGCACGAGCCTTGGATATACGCGTACTTACCTCCAATCCCGAGCTACCATCGTCAGACACGCAGCTACCAAGGTAGGTGAAGCGGTCCACCATTGTTATTTCCTCTCCATCCAGTATCAAGTTCGGCGCTGCTGTCGTCCAGTCCTGTAACAGTACTTTGCACTTTGAAGGTGCAAAGCACATGCTTTTACACCTAAGGATGCAATACGTCGGAATTTGTTCAGCATTCACAGAAGTCGAAATAGAAGGATAGATTAAATACGTTGGCGCTATGATTCGCTAGCGTCGTTTATTTAAAGAGCTTTGCCAACGACCTCTACTGAAAAGACGAATTCCATACGGGGCTAATTTTGCGGTTCGCAATCTGATTGGTCGGTTTCTCCTCCATGAATTTTCCGCAAGCCATCACCAAGGAGTTTCATCAACAGCTTCTGCTTGACTACTGTGAGTCGGAATTCCTGCAATGGCAGGTAGTTTCATAACAAATCTGCGATTCCACAAACAAATATGACACTTTGGTGACATCGGTAGGCCTAATTGAGTAGAAAACTAGCGTTTCTATGGTGCATGCAACATAAGAAGATTGACTGAACCACAAATCATTGATTACCGTTCACGTGGAAACAAGAAAATTTCAGTATCGACATGGAAGGAATACACTTTTCAAAGCAATGCAAGGACCAGACGACAATGAAGGACACAAATAGGCGAGTAATTCCCAAAGATATTGACAATCGGGTGCATTAAACAGCGACCCTTACGAGCAATTAACCAAGTAAGTAGGTAAATGCGCTCGGTGTAGACAATACGGGGGTAAAAAATGTCGCCAACGTCATCATCAGTCCGATTCGGTCTATTCGAAACATTACACGAGCCTGTACTTCCTCAGTTTCAGCAATAAGTTTAAGATTTACATATTTTCTAATTCTGAGAGGTTCCGTAAATCTTTAAACAAAACCGATTGCTCAGGAAGATTTGCAAAAAGTCGACACTCCGATTAGCGCAGGTAACCTTTTCCAAAGATTTGCCATGGAATGATTCAGCAAAGACAAGGTTTAACATATTTTTCATGGACAGCAAGCACAACACGTTTCGGTTGGATTCCGGAATGCGGGTTCAGCGTTTTCCTTTTGCTTTCATGGAATCAGTAGATTAGGTTCCTGTTGATCTTCTATTTTTCTGCAGCACGCTGGCGCTTGCACCAGTTTCGAACCCCTCACAACAGCAGCATTTAAACCTAGCTTCATGCTTATACTGCTTATGATTCCGGATCAAAAACAATTTGATGCAGTGCAAATCATGACAACAAAAAAGGAACAAAGTTTGCCACGTGCGCAGAAGAAGCAAGGGAGATCGTGCTTCATTGCACAGCAGTGAGGCAGATACTACAAACAGCTTGTGTAAAAGTGAGACAGTGCGTGCGCAAGTGACCCATTCATTGCAGATGCGCATGTTACGGATTCGTTCTCATATTTTAAATTAGAGCGGAGACACCATAAGGACTATCTAGGTCTTTGGATTTTGCATTTTGAGAATTGCGACCAAAGATTACTGAAATAATAAATCCGACTTTGAAAATGGAAACTTCACAGATTGATATTGGATTCTATTGTACAAATGACACTAAAATAAACGCATTCAACTCCTTCATCAAACCGATTTCCTAGCAGCAATCACGATAGAAATAAAGCCGGTGAAACTGAACAAAACAGAAAATGAACTACTGGAATTACTCTGCCAGAGACTGGAGAAAAGCATCTATCGATGAATCCCCATCATGAAGTGCAAAGTTGGTGAAATTCAAAATATCGAAAAGAAAACATTTCTGGACTGTAACATATGCGATATTTTCTTGGCATGTCACTACATTGCATGAAAATATAGCATCATACATTTAACTTCAAATCACAAGAAAAAAATACCTTTTCCATGGAATAACCTTCATCGCCGGAAGCATCACTGTCGAGGTCACTCAGTTGAGAAGGCGACACGGCCAGCTCTTCAGGAACCTCAATAACCTAACAAGAACGAGAAATGAAGATAAGCAAAAACCGCAAGTTTACGCGCGCTAAACGTCCAAAATCAAAATCACCTAGGCGACGAATCCTAAGTGGGAATAACCAATCATCAGTAGAAGGGAGTGAGGTTCACCAACGTAGTAAATAGCAAAGAAAAAAGAATTCACATCAGAACAATTGAACACGCTCAGGATACTAAGGGAACACATGATACATTTAAAGCATTTGAAACTTGATGTGACACTTACTGAAACTTTGGATATCGTCCCTAAGTGGAGCTGTTTTCCCTATTCTTTAGGATTGGCATACTGTTGTCTCGGCACCCGAAAAAAAACGTCGATGATTACCATAAGAGGACTCAAAGGCACACCTGATTTACAACCTGTCTCAAAATGCTACAATACAGTCATAAGTCTTGTTTGGCAAACATGTTTTCATTTTGTACCTAAGAGTCAATAACGAATCCTAATGCATCTTTCAAACAAAACACCTCACATAAGTTACGAACATAAACTACCAGACAAAGTAGGAACTGCGACGAATAGCAGTGTACACGAGCGATGGGATCAAATCCATTCGGTGACCCATTTTACACCAGGTTTCACCCGCAGAACATCCCCTATAAAAAATTGAAAAGAAACGGCGATACAAAACACTCTTACAGTAAATCCACTGGTGACGAGGAAGAGTGATGACAGATGGCCAAAAGCCTCAACCGGACCCGAGGTACGACGGTAAACTCTTTGAGGACCGAAACATACATATCAGGCACATCATCACCGTCATCATTCAGCGTTAAACGGCAAGCCAAGTCTCACTGACCTCTGCCTTTCCCCAAAGTTACACGTTTATATAAAAAGAGTGAATATCCAAGGGGAACAGGGAGTGGACCTACACAGGCGGGAAAATATAAAATG
>LUCM01002197.1:51769-83766 GCA_008360955.1 Fasciolopsis buskii | reverse complement strand
AATGATATAATAACATCTACCAACAACGCTGTGTTATTAACATTATATCATTCACAATTAAAAACCAATACATGGCGCATCGATTTTTCGATACACTCCTTACATCATTTGGTCCTGATATTGACAATATATATCATTTTTCAGGAAGGGGGCCGCGGCTGACAGAGGGTTGCCGGTTGGGGGAGATGACCGGCGGCTGGAGGATTCCAACCGGCAACTTTCACGTCCAAACGCTGCGATCTTATCCGGTCTAGTCAGGAAACCAAATAAGCTACTGGAAAGGTCACCGATATAAGCAGGGGAGCCAAAGGGCAAAAGAGCATTAGTCTGACGAACACCAGAAATTTTCCTCAAATAGTCAAACTTCGTTCTCCAATATCGTGTTTTAAATAAGTTAAATTTCCGATGATTATCAGCTGAACAGGCGTGATTTAAATGTTTGACTAGCAACTGTCATCGAGGACAGGAACGAAAGCATAAGAAAGTCAGAACAATTTCAGACTCACCTGGAGAACGAACGATCTTGTTATCACTCGCAGCAACCCTATTGGAACAACAAAACTGGCAGTGACCAAGCGGCTAGGGTCGTGTGACGTTTGGACGTGAAATTCACGGGTTCGAATCTTCACACCGCCGGTCAACTTTCCCAAGTGTCAGCCCTCTGCGGACCGTAGTCCCCTTCCTGAAAAATGATGCACATCTTTGTTTCATTAATCAAAGAAAGAAGATTAGAGATAAAACGATAAAAGAATGACAAGCAACAGTGACGCAGGCATTACCGTTACATGTTTGAAGAACTATCACCACTGACTTGTCACATCATGACTAATCCTTCACCTTTTGTTTACCTAAGCAGTTCTCCTTTCTGTCCAAAGCGGTTAAAGTCACTGAAAGACACGACGGATTCGTTCGCATTGGCACTTGACCAGGATTTCCGTAATCACATAGCACATGCACTCAGTATATACAATAAGTTAGCCATTCTTTTAACAAGGGTCGTACGTTATTGTTGATTATCGATGCTACTTTCGTTTTTTTTCAAGTGATATGCGATTTGGAGCTGCCTGCCAGCCTCCGCTACAATGTTTTCACGGACGAATAGGTGTTATGGTTTGTTAGAAATTTATACCGCATGAAGACTAAAGGTCCCAGTTCACCACGAGTCAAGTGGATTAATAAACAAAATAGAAACAATGACAATAAACAAAATAATTGGTTGCACTTTATCCGTTCACTGCATTCCGATAAAATCGGTTTCGGTCAGACACCGTGCCGAGTATGCCATATACGTACGATTTTCTTATCATCACAGAACTAGCCTTTTTCAGTTCCGTAAATGAGTATCTTCAGTCAGTCCGTGATGTTTAATAAATCGCTTTTTTTCGGTGATCATTCCAATTAGTTCTGCAAAATGTCATTTTTAGATGGGGTTTCGTCATCCAACACGAACATGCAAGCTGGTCCGAGGAGGCCGACTAGTCTGCGTAACTCGCTTGATCCGGTTAGCCGTTCGTGAATCAATCGAAGAGAATAAGAAAGACGAAATGATGCCGGTCTTCTAGCAGAGACAAGAATGAATGATTGATACCTCCGGTAAATGTTTTTTGTTAGTCTTCTGAAATGCTGTTAGTGACATTGGTTAATAAGTGGAATTCAAATACCTTCGTGCGAGCTATTCGCTAATCAGTTTGTTGAACACGGATATATTTGACCAGTGACATGGGATGGTTATAGGCAAACTGTCGACCGCCGTATTCGCTTTTGTTTGAATAGGTTAACCCTGGTTGATGCGCCTAATCCGGTTCTGCTCATAATGGTTATTTGGGCAACGGTCGCGCACTTCACTCAAACATTGCATGCGCACAACAGTGACCAGAAATTTGGACAAATATGAAATTCATGAAACAAATGAACACAGCAGTATCGCTCTGACTCGCCAACAAGAAACCATGGAAGGACTGTATAGCTGCTTCATCCTTGTTAAGACCCATCAGAAGAGACAGCAACCGCCCACTAGCTGGACGGGGAAGTTGCGATGGATGACAATGGCCGAACGCTTAAGCAGTTACACTACCCGAGGGAGATTCATGGCAAGTGATTTCCTTTGTGTGCTTTTTTATGTTTGTGGTTCCTCGTGTGTGTGTGTGTGTGTGTGTGTGTGTGTGTGTCTGCGTGTGTGAGAGAGAGAGACTTCCTACGTAATTTTAGAACAATTTCGAAACGTTTGCCTGACGTTACTCCCCACGACCGGAGTGTACGACAGGAATTTTCCTGATTTTTTGACTCGGGCGAGCTCATGTTGCCAACTAAGAATTTCATTGTACTACATATAGTGCTTCTTCTGATTTCGCATTCCTTTTGTGTTCTTTTGACATCGATGCATAATTACTTTGATTGGCGACTAGTCAGACCGATCGCGTCCTGTCAAGAAGTACAAATACTTTGACGATACACTACCATCTCGTTGCATTCATCACACAAACGCCGCAGTTTCGAATTTATTCATTGTCACTACATAAAGTAAAATTGCAAAGAACACCATAAATTAACAGATTACCGAAATAAATTTATGGATCTCGAACGGTAATGGATATCGCGGATCTGTTGAAACATCCAGTGGGGTTTTGTGCTAGAATATGTGTACACCTGTTCATTAGTCTTTCTTATGGTATTCACCTGAACTTTATTTAGACTCATCGCCAAGATAGTATCGAACTTTAAAAATCTTCAATGAATTTTCGGTGAGCTTTACAATTCGAAAACACAGAATAACAAAGAGAAGAAAATCCGTTGGTAAAATGAGCACCAGAGACAAATCCCTAAACAGAGGCATCATCAGAGATAGACATCTGCTGGCATATCACGCACGAATTTGTTTTCTTTGATTTGACGTATTATCCAAGACCAGACCAAAATCAAACACCATTTTCTACGACCACGTGTGCTATTGACTGGTCTTATCATTACGTGGCTCGAATGAATCCTCTCTGTGAGGGGATCCCACGAGCGGTTGACAAAACCTTTCAAGATCACTTTGTTTTGATGCGATTTGTCGTACAGATGCGAAGCCCGATTATACCCAGAAGAACAGGATTGACTGGCAAGCTCCTCTGACGTCATGTTTCGAAACCTTGGTATCACAACCCCCAGTCATAGTGACTTCGATCGGTCGTCTTGATTCTAGTTCAGTCCCAGCCCGTTTAGTCAAACGAGAACGGTCAAATGGCCTCGATTCATGTTTGCCAGCATCCATCACTCTATATAGGTCTGTCCAAGCCCAAAGCTGACTAGCCGACTGCCCAAGTCTAACGAGCTCACTGTCTCTACTTTGATTCTCGCTCTGAACGCCGCCTCCACTCGCCTCCGAGTTTGTCAAAGATCAGACATCTTTCAATCTGTCTGCGTCCTAGGGGGCTTGGCCGGCGCTGCATTTGTTCTCGGGCTTGTTGTCGACTTAATTCTAAGCCCGTGCGTTATTTAGCTGCCGCCAGATATAGCCCATCCTGTCATTCTGGGTGTATTCGTGATCCCCTCTGTATGAATGATCGCACCGAATATATGTGGTTTTGATTATTTCATGCCCTGGTAGCCGACTCTCTTACTTCGCCGTGTCTGCCACCTCCAAGATTGAACAACTCGTGACACTTGCTAGGAAGGGAAAACACGACATAGTGTTTTTAGATCGAAAAGACGTGGCCAGATTATGACAACCGGGGTTGCCGTAGCAATAAAAATCCAAGCTCCCATTTGTTTTGCCAAGCTCCTGTTTATGGCTGGTGCTCACCGCAAAATTCTCTACAGGTAATTCATCACAGTTCAGATCCACCTCGAACATACTAGGTTAGTCAAATTTGCTAGTGAAAAAGCTGCTCATATTGTACTTATCACGGGGTGATAATCCAGTTGACAGCAGTGAATTACTGAAGCTTTGGTGCGGGACCCGTAAACTACGAAATGTTATGTCGTTGTTCATACGAAGTTCAATTGAACAATCAGGAGCGTGAATGAATGATGAATTTATGTTAGAAGCACACAGTAATTCTTCACAAGTTGTTAGTCGGTCAGGTAGAACTAACCTTCAGAAAGAGGACACAGGGTCCGAAATTACGGGGTTTTGTTTTCAGTAGTATGTTTGGCACATGACTGGGTGGGTTTTGCGGTTATTGTCTAGAGATTTTATTAAGAAAATAACAAAATAGTGCACAAGTATGGAAATAATCGAGCCGGGTACGCATTTAGGATAGGTTCCTCGGTAAGTTGGCTGAAACGCAATCCCGGTTTGTCAAGATGTGGGTCTGATGTGGGATAGTGAGTTTCCTACATATATTTATTCCGGAGCATATGGAAAGAAAGAACGATCACGTGGAAATGTGAGAAGAAGACTGTGAAAGATCACTGTGCGGAAAATGTGTGATCTAAAGGACTTTGGTCAGCAAATTTTTCATATGCAGATAAGTACTGACCACACAATTCAATGAACACCTTGCCTAGTGGTGTGAAAGACACATGGCCAATAACTGGGCGTCTCCGGGGCAGAATGTTAAGTTTCCTTAAATGAACCGGGGAAATCAGCAGAAGAACTGTAAAGCGGGATCGTAAAATTGCTTGGACCAAAACTACAAATGGTGCTTTGCTTCACCCCATAGTATCAGAACTTAATTTGAAATGAAACCTCCTGGGGTCTCTTACACAGGTGGTCAAGCGTATAAGGTCATGACGTTTGGAAATGAAGGTCGCAGGTTCGAATCCTCCCACCGCCGGTCAACTTCCCCACCCGGCAGCCACTTGTTGGCCGCGGCACCCTTCCTGAAAAATGACGCACATTATTATTTCATTAATAAAAAAAGTAAAAAAAAATCAAAAGATTAAAATGTCCATTCCAGGTTTTCTAAATCAATAAATAACTCCGTATATTTCATAGAATCAACCCTGGTAGGTGTTTCTCAGGTGATGAAGGACGTTTCAGATGAGCAGAGTGATCGAGAGAGACAGAGAGAACAAACATTCGAAATATTTAGATGTGTTGACCTTCAAATCGGCTTGTACAGAGAAGTTGTATACAGACAATAAATTGTTGAAAAAACGGAAAGTCATCGTTGCTCGAAACGGCTTGAGAGAGTGCAGCATCATTAGCACTCTGAAATTCAGCTGATTTGTTAACCAACGGTCTTGATGTTTTACCGCCCAGTAGTATGCACTGGACGCCTTTTGTAAAAATAATCGGACACCCATACTAACAAGGGCTCGGGGCAACCCAATGTTTCCGGTTTGTGAAGTAGGGCAGACTGTGGGACTGAATCGAATACAGACGAATAGCCTGGGAAGGCGCCACCTACAGATTTCATCGACGTGCCCAGGGATTTGCAACAATGACGAATAAGGTAGGCGGCAGCATCGAAAGTGTACCTGTTAGAATTTTATAATCAATGTGGAAGGTGTTGTCGGGAGGATTCGGAGATGAACGCAGGCACTTGAACACAACACAATCTGTCAGCTTAAAACCAGAAGACGTTCAATGAATAGGACGAGGGAAAGTGTTTGGTTTGGACAGTAGAATTATGAAATTTTGAAATGGGAACAACATTGACGGGTCTTCACCAGTTAGAGATGGAATATGAGCTTTGAGATGTGTTGTTTAAAGAATTGAGTGCATCATTCAGACCCAAAGCACTGTGTCTTAGATGATCAGGAGACATGCCGTCAGGATCAGTTCCTGTGCTAATTTTAGTGGTGGAAAAATCCTAAACACTTTTTCTCTAGAAAACACGAAACCAACATTGGGATCACTTCGTAAAAAAGTGACTGGCATGTAATAAGAGAGATGGACTAAAGCCCGATCAATATGACCACAGATCTGTCCATTTCTTTCCACATCACATTTGGATACCTTGCCAGGAAGTTCTGCTGTTTTTAGTACTCAGGAGTTGATTAGCTAACCTATTGTCAATGCGTCTGATTTTAGTGTTTATTAGAATAGAAATGTATGCCACATGTGAATATTCTTTCGTCTCCTGAGGGCTGTTAGTAGCTCGAAAGAAACGCGGCCACTTGAAACGAATAAGGTTTCGATGAGAGATCAAATACTGTCTCTGGGAAAAGTTTGACACTGTCCTTTGGCAAGGGTTCAAACAAGATTCACTTGTCTCATCATTTGATACCGGAGCGCAAACGTCACTAAAATCTATGGAGGTTAATAGACAACTTATGCCGAATGGACCACCCTGAAGGTTTTCTGGTGCAATTTGGGTTGGCAGAAAACTAGGAATTACAGTGATATGACAGGCTAAGAACTACAATTCTCGCGTACTTGATATGTAGTCTATAGTCGTGGGTTAGGCTGGGTCGAGGTAGTAAGGGAGGAAGTGACG
This sequence comes from Fasciolopsis buskii, assembly GCA_008360955.1. NCBI lineage: Eukaryota > Metazoa > Platyhelminthes > Trematoda > Plagiorchiida > Fasciolidae > Fasciolopsis > Fasciolopsis buskii. The sequence continues at coordinate 77,398 of LUCM01002197.1, read as the reverse complement.
GGCAAATCGCTGTCGGCTGTCGAAATGATCAGTCAGGATGGAAATAAGGGAACATGCCAGATCTGAGTTGGCGAGTAATGAGAACAATTTGCTCCTACTTAAGCAATCAAGTGCATCATTATGGTTCCTTTGCTCTTGTGGTCTAGTTCGCAATTTGTCGACTAGTTGGTACTTTACATGCTTGACTACGGTCCTCGTCGGTCAAGAATACGGTTGTTCAACCATAAGTTTACTTCAAGCAGACTCGACAAATAGGGTTTTCAAACGACGTCGATAAGTTCCAATATTCTTATTCATACATATATATATATATATAATAGAAGAGGGAGATAAAAAAAAGAAAGAATAGCCTATTCGATTTTCTGGACCGCCATCTTATTATCAAATGCCATCTGTTAACGAGTTCAATCGTACTAGGGTAAAATTGATGGCATGCTGCTAACAGCAACAAAAGAGATGATTGTGGGACGAAGAATAGTCTAATTTATTCATACTCAAGTCTTCACGTTAATATACGTCAGCAGGTGCTGGCCGAGCAAGTAAAAAACAGTTCACCATGGATAATGAATGAAATCGTGGAAACTATTCGGAGCTCTATTGCGGAGCACTTTGTCAATACATGGCTGTTATTGAAGTGACCAAGCATTCAGAAACGTCATAGCACACCAATCGCTCTTTCGAATCGGACTAAATAGGTCACTTTGCATGTAACTGAACCAGCAAAACAAAAGATCGAATATTAACTTATGCAATCAAATATGCATCACCATCAGAGCTGCCGCATACACTGTCTGCGAAGTAATCAAATGACTAATGAGCAACAGTACGTCAAATGACTGATGTTTATTCCGCACTGATAGGCACCTGTTCTTCTTCCTTCTACTCAACATTTTCATCGCGAGCTCACTTTGACTGGCTCCGCTACAAATCTGTGTCATCCCATTTCGTTATTTTGTTGTCGGATATTCGGTTCGATTATGTGCTCTGTTCGACTCTACAATCGCGCGGGATTACTTTTGTTCAACCACCGTGCCGTCTCTCCACATATATTTTGATCCCGTAGTACTGCACCTCAACGATCTTCTAGTCGATCTAAAAGAGGCACCCATGCTGGCTGGTAGGCAGTCCTTAAATGCACCCTTTCAGCCAAGATGTCCATTCCGGTATTGTTGTGTACCAACATCCACCCTCTGTTTACAAAAATGTCGGATCTGGCCCTCACACTTCAATCACCGATCCATGTTCAAACGTGTGTCATCTGCATACAAGAATCGTGACTGAACTCAGATACTGCTGATTCACTTGTGTCGATAGACAGCTTCAAACTCCATCGGCAGGACAGAGTTTCGAACAAGAGGACTGGAGGCCATGTGACAGCATACATAAACTCCTTCTGATCTCGCAGGTCTGAAATTATTTATAACTACTCGCTAAATGGAAATGACTGTCTCGTGACAATGTCACCCTAGGTTTTCTCGCCATACCAGTATAACCACTGCGAACTTTTAGCTAGCAACACATTATCGCATCTATTATTTATTGTTCTTCTTCTTGAGAATAATCTGCATAGTATTGTAGGTGATTTCAGTTATGCATCTACTATGACACTGACTGTATTGATTTGACTGACCTCTGCGTTTCACCCATCAGAGGCGGCTCCATTTTAGCTAAACTCATTGCCAACTACACTGATTTATTTCCCCTGAAACTGCATGCTCCAATTTCAAGTAGCGATCATTGTTTGTTTCTGTTAGGGCCCAATATATACTGTCGGTCGGCTTTCCATTCCTTCAGGCCAAAAATCAAATCCGAATTTGCCTCCGCAACTTTTCACACAACACCCTTACTCTTCTTTAGAACTCCCTTTCGCTCGTATCTGCTTCCTTCTCTTTTGAACACCTGCTCAGTGACAATGTTAGACTATTCACAGAGACGGCCAACACAATCTTTGATATTTGGTGTCCCTTAGAACCACAATTCGTCTCAAATGGCCGTATGGCCACCCAGAAACTGAAATATCTAAGAAGACGCAAGGAGCACTTCTGCAAATTTCGTAATAACTCAAGCGTGCGGTATACTTCCAACTTAATACAAGCGGAAATCCAACGCATTGACATCACGTTCGCCAGCCAACTCCTGAGTGGCAACAATAGTCGATTACTATGGGAAGGCATTCAACTGCTGTGTGGGAAGAAAAAGAAACATGCAAAAACTTCTGCGGATGTCGACAGCATCAATCGTGCTTTCATCCATCCTCCCACTTATATTTGGTCGGGATGACGACAAGACAGTTATAAATCTTTCTAGAGAAGAGGTAATCGACCTGCGCACCACTAAAATTACCGCAGGGGTTGGTCCTGACAGTCTGTCTTCAACTCCTTTAAGGCATGGTGCTGTGGCTCTAACGGATGCATTTACCTCTCCAATTAACTGATCATTAATCTCGTCTTCTATCCCTGACTTTTGCAGACCCGTCACTATTATTCCCGTCCCTAAATCTATCACTTCTACTGCTTTGGAAAAACGTTTCGCCCCATCGCCTTTACATCTTCTGGTCTTCAACTGACGGGGCATGCCTTACTTAAACGCCTGCGTTCTATTTACCCTCCTGACGATCCTTTTCATTTTTCCTATAAATCTAACAGATTCAATTTGGATGCTGTCGCCTCCCTCATTCGCCACTTTTGTAAGTCCTAAAACGCATCGACGAAAACTGTGCGTTGCGCCTTTCTAGACTATTTGTCATTTGATTCTGTACCACGGTCTCTTTTACTTCACAAACTGGTTGTCCCAATTCTTTATTAGCATGGCTGTCTGATTACTTTTCCAACTGAGCCCAGTGCACACGAATGGACGGTAAAACGACAAAACCGTTCATTGACAACTCAGGCGTGCTAGAGGGTGCTTTTCTTTCATCGTTTCTCTTCTCCACTTACATCAGCGACTTATCAACTAGCTCACCCTGTCATCTGTTTAAGTATACTGATGATGTTGCTCTCTCTCAAGCCGTTTTGAACAACGATGCTTTTCAAGCTTTTTCCAACAGCCTATCTTCTGTTTACGATTTCTTTGCAAGAGCTAGTTTAAATCTCACCATATCTTAAGGTTTCCAATGCCTGTTCTTTCTCTCGGTCGGCCTGGCCATCCGAAACGTACTTCATCAACTTAAAACTCTTACCAGGGTTGATTCTGTGAAATATCTAGGAGTTACTATTGATAAAAACCTGAAGTGGACTACTCACATTTCTACCTGTGTAAAAACTCTCTGAAGTTTGTCATTTCAAATCAGGAAGCTTCGGAACTACGAGGTGAAACAAAGCACCATCTCCCGATTTGTATACCAGTATGTTTCTCCAATCCTTCTTTACTGTCCCCTTGTTATTTTTCCAGGTTTACTTAAAAAAGACTAAAATTGTTCCCCAGGGGCTATCAATTATTAGCGTGTACCATTCGTACCTCTAACTGAATTGTCCCTAACTCTGTGTGATCAACACTTAGCAGCATATGAGAAATTTGCTGCCAAAATTCCTTCTGATCACACGCATTCTCTGCGCAACGATCTTTCAAATTGCCGTCTTCATATTTCTACACGATCCACTCTTCGTTCCATACCGTCCAGAATCAATATCTATAGGAACTTCACTGTCCCACACTTAGCACGAATTTTGATAAACCATGACTGGGTTTCAGTCGAATTCCTGAGCAACCTGTCCTAATGCATTATGATTATTCCTGGATGAGGTCTTGTAAATTTTTACTAGTGTATTTTTATTTTATTTATTTATTTCCATCCCCTATTCTATTTTTACTCTCACATTTTTGACTAAAAAGCGACATTATTTTTCGTATGCAAGAGTATATACAATACAATACAATACAATATAACTCAATACAATACAATCTGTAATGGAATGCCTTGTTAACTAGTTTGAAAATGTAAGGAATGTCGAGACCGAATGATGAAATCATTTACTTATCTTGTCTTCTACGAAGAAAATAGGCTTGCACTACAGTCCAATACCATCCTGCCCATCCATGTGGTCGAGAATGGAACCGGGTAGCTTCCACTAAGTTAAAAACCGAGCCTCCAGTACATTCGTCATCTGAGCATCTTTTGAATTCTGTCTAAATGCGCTGTGTACTACTGAAAATTGGCATGCGCAACCGAGCCAATGACTGAGATATGTCTTATTCGATTATTGGTCACGTAACACCGGAAATACAACCACGTACCTCTCCATTTGTAATCTCAGTCACTATGATTCATTCTGTGATAGCAAAGCATCAAAGAGCAGAAGATCCCCAGTTCCATCTCTGCGATCGGCGAAAACCTTTGCACGGGTGAAGTGTATACAAATTTCCCAGTTTTCTAATCTTAATATCAAAAAATGCTACAATAAGATAGTTCGAATCACGTACTCCGGAATTCAATGAACCGCACTACCAAAATTTTATTTGACTCTGTTTTTTTCCACATAATTGAAGAATTCGATTCGTCTTATTTCGATTTGGTCAAATGAATGTTGATTTTTACAAATCCTAATTGGAACAACTAATTTTTGTTTGATTGACAGGTTTCAGTTTTCGAAATAGTTGGAGCCGAATTAACACGGAATTCCTCTGCTTAGCTTGCTCGAATCGGTACCCATCCTGGTCGTGGCGCATGGTAGTACGCGGGGGATAAGACCAACTCCTGGCACGATGGATTTGTCTGTCAAAATGGCCAACAACCCGTTGATCAGCACCGGTTAAATGACGGCAAGCAAGTTTTGACGGTTGAATAAAACTAGAGGATGCATTTTCTTGATTCCCGCTCATTCTCGTGGGTGTATTAGACCAGGCTAGTTGATCATTAAACAATGATGCATCTGATGAAATTTCATTCAAGGGCGGAATACCACTCCCTGACTTTTTATTTGGACATTTCTGTACTCTCGATATCCTGGATTCAATTACAGAATTCGGGGCAGACATAAAATAATAACGTGCAGCTGTATTTCACTCTCATCAACTGGCTAAACAAATTACCCTATAAAAGGATCCTGCAATTTACCGTTCACTGCAAACTGACACCTGCGAAGCAATGAACAAAATGTTGTTTGGTACATGCATCCATCTGGGAGCTGTACTTTCTGTCTTCATCTTGCTATGTCTCCCACAAATGATCATTTGCAGTGAGGTACAAAAAGAAAGATCAACAAATCTAACTGCCGTACGTCATCCATCCCCAAAAAGACAGTTATTGATTTTCAAGACTTTCTTCTTATCACTGGGCATAGTTATGAACACGTTTACCGGGTTTGCTTTGACACAGGTGACTATTAGTTCACCATTCACGAGAACACTACTTTACAATGAGTGTTTCTACGATGCCTCGGTCTGTCTCAGTGCCCTATTTGCTCTGGCCCCATTCCGGCCCTGGACACTGTGTCAAACGTCATTCTGTGCCAAGTTCTGGTGTCACATCCATTCCAGTGGTTTTATCATGGTCGCCTGTCGTATGCTGGTGATATGCAACGTGATTTGTCTATCGTTCGATAAAATGTTGGCCGTCCTGTTCTGGAGAACCTACAAAAGACACGCTTACGTCTACATTGTGATCGCATATTTGTTCACCTTCATCTACTCAGTTATTACGAGTTTGATCAACGTATTCAAAGTGTCCGTATGCGACCAGGAATGCTATGTGTCCTTGATGATTGAAAAATTGGAACTAGTTTCTCATTTTGTTGTGGTGTTACGCTACGTGATCCCAGCCACAATGGTTCTCATTCCACATGCCCTGGTGATACGTGAGTTGAAGAAAATGAATGTTAAATTTGACCAGAAACAAGATAAATTAGCATATGGACAAGATAGAAATAGATCCCCGGAAGAAAATGAACAGTTTCGTCTGATTCGGAATGCGGTTTCCACGGGAACTTATGGGTTTGGGATACTTTTGACAATCGTCGAACTGATCGGATTCTCGTTGGGTATACTACATTTGTTTTCCGTGGTCGACTTTCGCTTCGACACCGAACTCCAAATGCACTACACGTTTGTCGTTGCATGTGCGTGTTGTCTGATCCCTTGCGTCCAGTTTGCCTCGGTCAAGGCATTACGTGTATGGTTTTTGCGACATTTCGGTGTGGTTTTTAAATTTTGTCCTCAATGGTGTCCTGCCATTCATCCACGAGACCCAGATGAGACGACTTTCACAAATCCCAGTTACGATAAGAGTAAATCATCCTCTTTATCCATCTATCAGTGAGGTGACTTCAGCAACCGGGATGGAAAACCGTCATTATTTGCTTGCTTGGCTTGTCAAACACTTGTAGTCTAGTTGCTAGAACTAGATCCACGTGAGTTTGAGTTTATACCATGTTTCTCAAGATTGACACAACAGCAAGACCCGAAACAACGACTATTGATGCACAAATTCCTCTCTGAACAAAATTTTTCCTTTATCAAACCAAATATGACATACCATGTTTTTCTTGTCATACAAATCTACCCAGTCGGTTGGAGAATCTGACCAGTTAGCATTTGTCGTTCATTTGCATACAACTTTTCCGGTACAGGTTAATTTAGTTTGAATCAAAACCTGTTATCAACATCCTTCCTCGCTCAGTCTTGTTAGAATTTTGCATTACGGTTTTCTTCTGTAGCTGAGACTATGGATTTACCCTGTGGATCAGTTGTCATTCAGGTAAAATTTGTTCTTAGCTTCATTTCCCTTTTGATGTAAAATTCTGCCACTATTATTTGTTCCTCATATTTCATAGATGATTTCTAATGTACATCATTGGATCGTGTTAAACAGGACTCGTATACAAACACAAGCAACACCTAGATGGCCACGTGGCTTTGAAATGTTCATTACTACCCATGCGCATGTACAATCAGTAGTGGATTAGATTCCCGTCAGTTAGAGACGAAAAATGACGTTTACCGCTAGTACTGGATTCTGTCGCTATGATCCAGAATGAAAACAACCGAGCAGTATAGCTTACCGACTGGACCGGTGAAGTACATCCGTGGTTAGGAGCACACATTCTGTAAAAGTATGCGCTGAAGTGATGTATTCTGGCAAATGACAACAGTACAAAGTGTAATCAAATCTCAGATCAAACAGTAATAACGAATCAGTCAGCCAAAAACTTGTAAGTGCTCTTGGAGGAGGGAAAAACTAAGAAAGCCAACTCCTAATAGCTGTTTTTTGCCAATCAGCATCAATCAATCACAATACAGTTTAATCATTGTACCGTGGAATTGACAACTCAGTTGTAGAAAATCTGCTCGGTAGGTGGAAGGTTGCATGTTCAAATCCGGCTTTTAGTGTCGAATCTGATAGGCACAGTGTGCACGTGGATTTTCCATTCTATGAAACATCTGAATCTTTCAACCATCTCAAAACAAATGATGCCTTCTAATTTGGTCTACTTAACAACCATTCATCTTATATTTTTGCTTAAAAATCAGTTTTCTTGCGGAATTGTTGACAATACCCATAATGCATGACGGATCAGGTAGTAAGATCAATGGACATCTGACTAATGATGTTATGACGTGAAAATTGGCTCATCGAGATGGTATCCGCTGTTTGAATGCCATTAGTGACGTTTAACCGGACTTAGTAGTCACTGTTACAATTGCGAAAAACGAAATAGGGAAGCGGAACTCGAAGGTTGCACAACCGCCATTTTATAGTAAAAATAAACAACCGAGATTTAAAGCAATTAGTCCCTTTGATCAATTTGAATAGAACGAACAGAATGCACAAATTACGAGATGTATGCCTTTTTTTAATCTTCGCAGTGACACACATCGAATATTAATTCACGTTAGAATGAATCGAGGAGCAACAGAATGGAACATAAACGGTGTTGACAAAGTCAAGAAAATGCTTGGCAAGAGCCGATTGTCTAACGCCAGGGCATTCACACATTGTGGGCCAACTGTTTTTGAGCACGGCCTGTTTATCGATGAGGCCTCACAAGAGCCAGTGGTCTCGGGTCGCGGTTTCATAGAACCGTTTGGAATGCTTGACCGGGGTCAGTTTAGCGACCCAAGTGGATGAGTATTCATATGAGTCTTTAAAGCAATACGGTATCTGATGGGAGAGAGAGTACGCATTAGTCAACGTGCTAACTTGTAGTAGGTGGAGTTTTCAATCCATAACATTGGTCTTAATAGAACTTCTGCTTTGCGGATTTTCGGAGAGCTTTTCAGTCGTGGCGTTGTTGTGTCTATTGGTTTCAGCTTCTTGTATGAATCACCAGATATAAAACTGTGTCTGCAGCCTCCTGGATATCTGTTTTCATTCTATCCTTCCTAGATATTTTGATGACTAGATATCCAGATGGATCCACACGAAAGACCGATCAATGTGAAGCAATTTGGAGTAGGCAGTACATTCAGTTCTTTAGCTTTGCACTAGTTATCTACAAACGGGTCTGGTAAAAACACTTTTCTACAGAGCCCGGAATATGTGCAGCGGAGATCAACTTTAGAAGGGCGAGGAGTTCCTAGCGAAGACTATCGGGGCAAACGGACACTGATAAGTTTATTGAGATTCACAAAAGAGAACGACCTAAGGGAACTGCAGTCGATTCATTGGAGAAAAAGCGCAGCATAATCACCCTACTAGTGAAGGATGACCACCTACTCAACCGAATCAGCCAAAACCTCAAATGTGTGCACTAAAACGCACCTACTTTTCTGCTGAAATGAACATTCTGCACACTACCAAAGGACTGAATCTCGACAGACAATCGATTAAGGTGCTCCACCTAAACATCGTTCACAATTTACCAGTTCACTTGTAGCTGCGGTGACACATACATAGGCAGAATTGGATCAGTGCCTTGGTCAACGGATGGAAGCGCATGTGCCCAGGTGGTCGGTGAAACAATGAACAGAGGGTGAACACAAGAAATGCGGCCTCGATAATCACGAGATATCTTAGGAAACTCGGTCATCTATCGTTTTATGGAAATAATTAGCACTAGTAGTATGAAAACAAATGAGTTCTACTGCATCCAATAGCAGATGACATGCAGTAAAATTATCCATTTTAGGAACATCGGGTGTACAACAGTACATGATGAATAATAGAAAATTGATCGATGTAATTGATCGAGTATTTCGTAGGCCCTCAATCAAATCTTACAACAACATAAAGTTTTCGGGTCAAACTGACTATCAAATGTGTCTCGCCATTACACGCCATCATTTCGTCAAGATAAAGTTTACCTTGGTAATGTTTTTCAGATCAATTTTCCGATGTGTAATTGGATTGAGATCACGTGACCTGAGCGTTTGACACTAGACATTTAGCAAAAGTACGCTACTCCGTAAACATTCGATCAGTTGCCCTTAGAACCCGTCCGGACAACTAATAATTCATGCAAAATACCCAGTCGGTGTTGATCTATTCAGTTTGTTTTAGATTCTAACACTAGTTGATTTGACAAGAAATAATCGTGTAATAGCATGACATCGGGCTTCTTCAATAGCCGTTTTCAGTTTCAGTGCCCCGAATTCATCGGACATGGAGTCTTTGCCAACTCATACTACCTTGTTCTATTACGGTTAGATTTCAGCATCGGTGATAGCCCGAATGTGATTCAGTCGTTGTAAAACACAATCAGTTAAATCTCTAAAGTCCGAGCGGCATTCCAAAGCAACAGGCAGGCAGGCAGGCAGGCAGGCAGGCAGGCTTATGAAACGTTCGTATGAATTTGGACAGATTAGGATGTTTAAAAGGGTACTAACTGGCACACACGGAACATTTCGTTCTCCACGCGAAATGACAACTTTTTCTAACAGTTTTAAAGTTGTTCTGCCTACAAAAAACGTGGACAAAATCATTTTTTTCGGAACCCAGACCGGAGATATCAACAACCGAAGGATTGGATGCATACACGTTTGCCAGTAAATTAACCGTGCGGACTAGGCTAGTGGCGTGCGAGTCTTAACGATGCTTCTATGGTGACACATCTGACAATAAAGTACTGGAAGCTTCTACCAACTGATGCGTTATTTTCTTCACAAAACGCCAATTTAACTGCTCACACTTTTTGCCTTCCAGGCAGGAAAAACTGGTACTACACATCGTTATCATCATGGTCAGTCATTTTCTCTTCCCCTCAAATGAGCCGAAAAATTCGTGTGTGTATGTCTATCAACTAGACGAGTACACGCCCTATTACCCTATCGACATACTACGCGTCTGTGTCAGGCCAAAGTTGACGGAATCGCCCGTTAGACAAACTGATTTTGTTTCGTTGATAATAGACAATGTGCACAAGCCCAAAGGAGTGGACTGGAAATGAAACATCAGGGAAAACTGGGATGAAAGAGCCAGGTGCATTTCAACTAAGACTGGATTACAGCCCGCCAATATTCCGACCATCACGCCCCACGGATAGGGAGGAAAATAGATGGAGAAGATTTTCAACAGATTTCAAGTTTTTCTTTCATCTCCCTCCAACCCACCTTACACCTTGGTCACGAAAATATTAAAATCTCCTAACTGTGAAGTGTAAAAGTAGAGTTTCCGCATTGCTTTGGGCTTTAGATAAAGGAGGATTATAGTGGTAAAATCTTATGGCAAAAAAATAAAGTGCTAGGGAAATGGGTTCTATCTTGCCCGTTTGGCTCATGGGACCGTCTCACGGTTTCGAATGGTTTGTTTGCACCACGGGGCGGGAAAAGGAATTTCCTTCATAACAATTGTGATAAAATACTTCAAACTATTACCGTCACTGCAAAACTGCTCATCGTCGATTAATTACCGGGCTATTCGACGTCGTGTTTATCTCATTTTCACCGCGGAACACTGCTTGCAGTCCTTGAGTTGCCGATTAATAGACAGATTAAAGGAAAATTAGCGTGGAAAGTACAATGGGTGGGGAATCAATGACATCGTTGTTTACGGTTACCGTCGACTGGTTGACTGGCTTTTGAATTAGCGAAGCCCTATATAGTGAGGACCTATGAGTTAATAGAATTCTCACAATTACTTGTAAGGAATGTGTGAGTTTGACGTTATTGACGGATTGAGCTTCAGGTGGCCCTCTTTAAGCACAGACTTCAGGTCATCGAATAACGGGTATTTCTAAACTACAATCGTGTTCGAAAGGCGAACAGTATGAGGGGATTAACCGTTCAGTTTAAGGACTTTCGACGATGCTATGACAGTCGCAACAATCGGTAGGTAAATTTACTGGAGGTGATAAAACCTGATCAGCTATTGGATATTTTGATAGCGTCTACCATCTCCCGAAATCATTTGACGTGAATCATGCGATAAAAGTTACTTTTCCTTTTAGATTGTAGCAGCGTCTCCTATTCAACATGAACTAGGAGGACCGTTCTTGTTCTTTATATTAATATTTGTTTATAACGCGTAAGCACGAAATTTCATTGATACAGCTACTGAAAAGCTAACTGAGGACTAGGAATCAAAGGTCATTTCCCGACGGAGATGTCGCACTCCATTGGGTTCATATGCGAAGGCAACAAACATGCACTGATTGGAGTTGTCGTTTTGCCTTCCAATCTCAATTCGCCCTTTAATAATTAATTCTGCGAAGTTCCACAACCATCTCATTGCCAGATGAGAGACACTCGATCTTCAGCGTGATTGTATGCTCAGTATATTCTCCGAATCTGAGTAAAATGGCTGAAGTGATTTCTCCTGTGTTTATATCTGGTCTATGGAACAAACATGAGTTTCTGGTTAGGCTTGTGCTACGAATCGTCGTACTGTTCCACTGAAAACCAGCCTCCGTTAAGACTTTCAGCGTCACTAACCGCAATAGATATTGATCAGCAGCGCTACAATCACGGAATTAGAAGACCAAAGTACTAAACTGTGATTGTTGGAGCCGAGGAGTTCGCTTTCTTTCTTCACTCCCGGTATCACCAATTTGCAGATGACATCTCAGTATGTAAAGGAGGATGTAACCAAAACGGATGGGGAGGGTAATGGACCCCGCGGCACGAACCAGTCGGAAGCAGCTGTCCAAAGGAGTAGTAATGTCTATGCACCAAAGCTTTCCTTGACGGATAAAAGCCTCGATATCAACAAATAAGCACAGCATAGCCAGAGCTCAGATAGACGGCACGACTGTCCCAACCGAGAGCTACAATTGTAGTCAAGTTTGATAGTTAGGAAAACGCAGTCACAAGGAGGCACAAAACAACGAAAGCAAGTGTTTAGCACACTGCGAAATTGGACCGGGAACCCTCAGCTAGTAGGAACATGGATCATGAAAGAGCACGGTTCAGAACAGGATAATATACACGGCCAAGCAAGATTCAGGTAGGACAATTTGTTTGTTTGCATAATAAACCTGTTAACCCCAACTCCTTTGCCTTCTTGTTGCAAGTATATCGTAACCACTTGAGTTATTTGGTCATATGTTAAAAATTGCATTAAATGCAGTATCAGATTTGGACCGGCTACCAAGTGAATGAAATGTGCAGTATATCAGTTACTGTCTTGGGATTGCTGGTTCATTATTCCAAATGACAATGGACCGACAACGTGTTCAGTGGTGGTAACATTTGCTAGCGCACCAAATTAACCATCTCCTAGTAGCAGAGGTCGTTTCCAACTGGTCGTCACGGCCGTTTCACCAACCGGGAGGACACTGAGAAGATGAGACCAAATGACCGGAATTTATCCCACAGGTTGCAATGACCATTGAAACATGCATACTATCATGTTGACGTTACGCGACATGAGATGACTGCTCGGCGCTCCCAAACACGCATTCAAGATGGGATGTGAAATTGTCATATTAAAAATGGCATTCGATGGACAATGTAGTGGTCCGAAATTTCACAGAAGTAATCCCTAAAACGTGCCTGCTGCGGTTCGGAAGTGAAACAATCACCTCGCACAATGCTTGTTTGGTCCAGCTGTATAGAAATCCAGGGTGAGTTTGTGATATTTCTATTAGGGAAAGGTTTTCATTTCATCGTCCCAACTTTGCTTTATTAGCGGCTACGTGGATACAATTTCGATCTTACGGGGTGTGACACAACTGCGGATACAATACACAAAGCGGTCTTCATAGTTCACACCTGACCGGAGATATTTTTCGCGGTGTCTATATCCATCACACCCATTCTCTCATATTCGCACATAGATAGTACTGAGCCCGCAATCGAGTAATAAACACGAGAAAGATATCCGTTGGCCGCGAACGGATGAATTTGGTCTGTCCTCAAGATCCGCGATTTCTAAAGAATGTAAAACTCAACTTATTTTCTCGTATCCAGAAATCTGAGGACCTTTTAAATTACCAGTGTACAATCCACCATAATCTGGCTCTTTACATCCCAACCGCAAACATCATATCAGTCTTGAGCGCAAAACTTTTGGTGACAAGTATTGAAAACACACGTAGTACATCATTTGATGAATGTCCTTCTTTGGCATAAGGTAATCTGTTTGGGTCGAGCACCTCTTGGCTGAATTAAATGATCATTATCTGTTGGTTATTTTTTGAATCAAGGACCGAATAGAACCGCCGATTTGATCACTTAGCTAAAAATCTCTATGGTCGGTCCTATTGCAAAAGCAGAAAGTAGTTTATTGAAGTTGGCAGCATCATCGGTAACACACTATCCGTTCAAAGCGCAATAATTATTAAGCATAAAACTTCGGACATAAAATGGTCAATGATATTCAAGTTTTGATGTGGATAGTTCGTTAAACGATGATGATTCAAAGTACTGACCAAGCTGATGTGCTGTCTTGCTGACCAATTTTTGCAATCTTTAATCCAACTCTCTACATTAGAAGGACCAGAAAATCGGATCCGCGACCGAGATCGAGGGTTTGGAACTGTCGAACCACACATAGTGCTTATTTGAATGCTCGAGCGAGGAGTCGTATAAGTATCTGTAACTCACTTCCCGAACGTCCCTTAGAGCAGTACTGCTGTTTGCACTGACATCCGAAAACACACACACACAACGCTACGAATAGCAAACGTTTCTTCTAATAAGCGATTTCTCATCTCTATCCCCTCTTCGTTCTGATTCGGAGGTCTGTTGATTTCGTGGAGGTGGTAGTTGACTCAGTGAAATTATTTTGGATGTTTCCATCGCCTCGACTTGAATTAAACATTCCGCATTCCAGATCGTCCGGTCGAAAGACGGGCTAAGAGTGCCGGTTTTGAACCATCGAAAAGAACTCCCCATTTTTCTGAACTTGATGATTGTTTTGTTTGCCCTATCGTCTATCATTTGTGTTCTTTGTTCTGTCCTCTTCTTCACGGGCCTTCTGTGGACACTTTGCATTTTTCTAAAACCGTTGGTGCTCTAATAGTTTTTGGTGCCTTATACATAGCACGACCGAAATCTATTACAAAGTTCGAACTACTTGGATGTTTGTGGGATGAAGTGATTGTTCTTAAAAGTAGATCTGCCAACACAGAGGTCAATCCATCTTCGAACGGTCTAACTGCTTTTATTCTTTGAACTGATCGTGGAGGAATGTTTGCACCAGGATGAGCTTGTATTCTGTATGCAACCAGGGGAAGTTGTGTACAGACATTCCCGTTCTGGAAACCTCACTTTGGTAGTTGTGTCCAATAAGGTGGCTGTATACGTTTCCATTAAGTCTTGATTTTGATGCACTATTCTTGTCACGAAGCAACTTACATCGGTTCCCAAAACTGGTATCAAAAGCACTTATTTGACGATCGTATTTCACTAATGAAAATGCTCACACATGGGTCCAGTTGGTTGATTTTCATTGTTTTTCTCCCGTGAACATTTCGATTCCCAAGTGAAAAGCGACATACAGTGTCATTATATTGATAGTCAAACCAGAACGTGTCCCTGATCAAAAACTGTTTTTGATCGACGAGACAGTGCATATGGAGGCTATATTAAGTAAAACTCAATAGTTGCAGATTTTGAGCGCACCCGAGTAGTTTTCATAAGAGTGGCCGGTCCGTCAAATAATTTTAGTTCCATTGAGGAAAATATAGAATTTTATTTATTAGTCAAAATAGATTAGTTACTCAAGGCAAGTGGAAGGTTGAATAACTACCTAGTTCTCCGACAATGCTATATTTTAATATTATTAACTAATGCAAGTCATACTATACTCAGTCATGGCAAATTGGCGTGGAAAGGCATACCTGTCACTTTCAGTAGAAACTTTGCCATTGATCTGTGTGAGAGAAATCATATGCACTCAAGATAAACTCAGGCAATCTATTTTAAATTTATAACTTCTTCAGAATGTGAATAGAGTTTCTAACCTTGTTAGGAAATACATGACAGTTAATTACATTTCGGTCTGCTGATTCGTTTTTATGCATAAGTTAACCTTTGGGGTAACTCGATCGCCTAACGACGACCAGAGGCGAGGTAACCATAAAACTACTTACAGAATCTATCTAAATCAAGCCGTATTTTCCGTCTACCTCTGTCATTTTGTCTCTGTTTCGCCGTAAATGTGATAGTAGACTAATTAGTGTTCAGGTTGGAATATGATGCTTGGCACAAGCTTCAGGATGAAAAGAGTATGCCGATTTGGCGTAAACTCATTTGATTACTTTCAACTAGCCTGCGTGAAACAGCTTTGTTACTAACCTTTTTTGGCCGACCAAAATCCTCGCTGTCCTCGATGGAGTCGATTTTGATTTGGCAGAACGACTGCTGATCGATAGTCACTCGATAGAGCAGCTTCTTAACCGATAAAAACAAGCGACAATCGACTCGCCTATCTAGTTTACGACTGAACTAAACCAGCCGGTTCGGCTAACTTAATGCGACAGTTTCATTGGGAAAGTGAACAGTGGCAAGCCCACACACTGAGGTCCACTGACGTTTGCTTACCGGACAGCTATCTAGGCGACGAGCTTATTTTTTTGTCAATCACGGAATGTGCGCATTTAGCTTGGCGATTTTCCCGTCGGGACGGCCATGATTGTGACAATCGGTTTACAGGTACATTGTGAACTTGGCTTGTGCTTAGTGGGCCTATCTACACCGTTTATCAGTCATCTTTCGGAATCGATGTGACCTTCATTAAGATCCTCCAATTTGTGGTAGTGGCAGTACTGTGTACAGATAGCCTGCACCTTGAAGTGGTGGGATTTTTGCGTCTATGCGCCAACAAAACCCATGGAGAATAGTTTCCGAAGACGGAAATCTACTCAGCTTATAGATCAGTGAGCAGAATCCGGACGAAGCGGGGCCTAAAAGAACCAGTTGCTTGGGAGGCATCTAGCTGTGTACACACAAAACTACTTAGCCCATAAAAGCAAACTCAAAGGCTGAGAGAAGTCGTTTAACGGCCGGCGGTGGCCAAGCGGATGAGGTCGTGGCGTTTAGACGTGAAGGCTGCGGATTCAAATCCTCTCACCGCTGATCAACTTCCCCATTTGGCAGCCCTCTGTTGGCCGCGGTCCCCTTCCTGAGAAATGATGTGCGTTGTTATTTCATTAATAAAGGAAGTAAAAGATAAAAAAAATACTCCATGAGGGATACGCCAAGGTTGGGGTACACGGGCTCTTGTCTGCAATGGGAGACGTCATCCCGTATTAGTGGGTATTTAAGATGAAGGATTCCAAACCCAAAGTATCATACCCCGTCCAGTTCGGCTCCTTCACTTGTGTGCATGGGGCTAGAAGTTCGTTCACAAACCATGAAAACGAAACGAAGAAAAAATAATAGCCTGATATTACGTGACAAATTTGAAGAACCCCCATCACAGGTGCATCGGTCAAGGTCCCATTGTCAGATGTGTCCCACTTTTGAGTCGGAGGCACTGCCTAAGTTTCCCAAATAGAAATTCCTACTGTGCTCGGATCACCCGAGAAAGATTTTGTGCCTGAATATCGTCAGTGTCCTGTTTATGACCGGTTGTGGTCAAAACGGTCAGCACTGTTTGTTAACCGAAGGCTGGAGGGTTCCATTCCTTTAATCGCCGACCATCCTTCTCATTTAGTAGTCCTCTTCTGGGCACGACTTCCTGTCTGAAACTGATGTACTTTGGGATTTCAATAACAATGTAGGAATCTACTATGTTCTGAAGTAAGACTTGAATTACTCGGTCAGAGAGTTTAGCCACTTGAACAGATCTCCAATACGAACCGGATACGTTGGTTGGGACATGGACTACACATGTCTGTAGATCGCTACATTAGTGTACGCTGTTCTCCGGGGAAGTCATCAAATAGAAGGTGGATCATGGTGATCTATTCATGACCTGGCAAAAAAATATGAAAACTCCGACCGGTGGACTGCTCCGATTAGATAAGATTGCCGTGCCCGGGGGCATAAGATCTCCAAAAGCGATGGCTGGAGACCTTAATCGTTAGAACGAAATGCCACAATCAGTGGCGTCCTTGCATTTTGACCGTTTCTGTTTCTCATTAGTTCCTCGGATTAATGATTCCCCATCATTTCGTGTTGCGAAGCGCAAACAAGATAAGACCGAAACAGTTGAGGAACTGAAATGAACCACATCGAAGTATCTCAATAAGATTGGACTGATGAAACAGAGGGCATGGAATCTCAGAGCCCTATTTTAACTATACTGTGAACCATTCATGGTTGGGGATGTTTTTAAACTATTTTAGAGTGAACACATATACACAGATGCAACAACGGGAACTGCTTGACTGACGCTGGGCACCATAAACAAAAATACCCAAATGGGGCGACTGCTATGTGGATGTTCTACTAATCGCATTGATTTTATTCAAGCATCAATTATTGCATTATTTACTTAATTATACATGTACTACAAAATCGTTGAAGTCAGCCATCTACAGTCGTCTTCAACCGCCCGTTACCGTATTTAAAGCGTTTCTGCAACGCCGGTTATGGCTTGGTTAAAAATTAGTTTTGCAACTAATAAAGACATTTAAGAACCCTGTTCAATGGCTGATATTGTGTTTTTAGATATTCATAACAAAACTAGCTCCAAATCATTCCCAAAACGATTAACGTTGAAATTTCATTGTATTACTTTATAGAGGGACAGTTCTTCAGACTAATGGTCATTCATTTCGCAATAGGCAGACTCAAGGTAGCATAGAATTCTTCTGCAAGAAGAGGCTAAAGCATGTAAGTGGAAGACTTCTCTGGTCTGTCACATAAACAGCTGCCCCTTGACTCATTTATCTTCGTAGCTCCACTGCTGGAGCATTTGGCGTACAAATGCGTGGATTGTGTCCAAACGTGTGTTCAAATCCTGCCGAGGCCGAGGGCTTCCCACAGCTGGATCCATTGTTCGTTTACCTTGGCTGAAGTACATAATGACGATCCGCCGTCAGATTAGTTTTCTTGTTTTTGCCTATCGGAACAAATAGAAAGCTGAATGGATGGAATCATTCTGATCGCAGAAGACCTAGCTTCGATGATTAACATTAGCCGTTGAAGTGTGACATCTCCACTGTGATCATCAATCACTAGTAATACACCAGTACTTTCATATAGCAGTTTATAACCGATAATATAATTTGCTTGACTTTGCTATCCGGATGATCTGTTGTCTATTGTTCAGGCAGTTTGTCCGGGCTTTTCTCACGGCACATACTGTACTTTTAGTGTTGTGGTAGAATAGGAATTTTTGGATCGTTTCTTCGTTTTTTGCTTTAAGTGCATTGAGAGCCGTAATCAGCATTCGCCTTCTGATGTTCTAGAAAGTCTAACTGACTAGACGGAACAGCTAAACCGCTGTATTATTTTAATGATGCCCATCTTTTCTCTACATATCTTCAAAATAATCACATGGAGATAATAGATGTCCAATTTCCACCATTTGACTTCGGATATTCTACTTAGAGGGTGCTGCAACAGGCTAGTCTATTCCTACCTGATATACTGACTACTGAACACGAAATGTAAACTCACGTTCTGTGGTATCTGCAAATTGGCTGAGACTAGGCGAGGTCAAACCAAAAAACTTTTGCTAGGCCCGATTTTCAAACTGTCTGTTCTCACACAATAGAAAAAAATGTATGGAATAACTGATTCTTTGATCTATGAGCAAATTCCTGATTGGGAAACCGTTCTGACCAGCCAAACACTATTGAGAGGGAAGTAATCTGGGGTTGAAAAGCGGTTTTATCGAAAAACCGGTTAACCATTTGTACGTTTTCCAGTAGATTGAGATTCTCCATCATTTTACAGCCTCTGAGGTTCTCCAGAGTTTCATAAATACCTTATTAAATGACTCCTTCAAGAATCGCGGAGGAATCTCCATATTATTTTCTAAATACCAAACAGCGCTTTATTACAAATCTCATGTGTGGTCAGAATCGGTCAAGCATGACTAGTTCGATTATCCGATTGTATTTTAAGTTTTCTAATCTGAGTCTAGGTTTACTTTGAAATGCGCTAATCTGTATCTAAAAAAGATTGTCGGTATTCACAAAGTCCGCAGTCAATGAAAAAGCAGGATGAACGACCATCAGCGCCGATGCACAGCAAATTGGCAATCTATTTTAATCTACGGAATGATTGTACCCTTGTTTGTGACATGCGATAATGCATTTCCCTGGAGTTGTCGTTATATTATTGAAGAAAGACCCACGGACAATCATTCTGCTTATTCATCACATAGATCGTGAATATCCACGCTGATGAAGCGCGTCCCATTAATTATTAAAACCATGGCATTGTCGTCACACAAAACTAACTCAGCATTTGAAGTGCGCATCTAGAAAGCTGCAATGAAGCAGACTAGTTCCGCGTTTACCAATGCGAACAGGTCCTGATTTCGTATACAGGTCGGATGAAAATCTGGGTGACTGAATGCGGTAAATTACGGACGGATACTGGTCAAACGAGCACATACACACATTGTTATAGCCGTGAATTGGTGCGTACTCAGATGCATCACGTGATACAAGCACATTCATAGCGGTACGGAAATTTAACTGAATTAATCAATAGTAGTTGCCTGTTTGCCAAAATTATTTAGATTACTTTGACCACTAAAACATCAAGGTGTAAGGATAAAACTAAATCATATCGGAGACTAAGTAGGGTGATTTATCGGACAGAAAGTTGAATATTTCCAGTCAAGAACGAGAATGCCGCACTGCTTAATGTCTACCGAGTTATGTACATTTTGAAACACCTCATTCATTGCGGAAGTTCTACTAACTATGTTTGATTTATACCGGTAGGGAAGCATAGTTCCAAGTTTTAGGATGCCTTCAGTGGCAGATTTGTTTCATCTGAAGTGGACTACATGTGATGCAACCACATCAGTGCGATTGGACAATCGAATCACAACACCACACCAACTTGATTTCAGTCACGAAATTTTACCTAGGAGGATGTTATTTTCAGAAAATGTTGTTCAGCGACATTCAGAGATACTGATCAGCCAGATATGAACTTTGATTTACTAGCAACATGCCGTATCGGAACTTGCGTTCAATAAATCGAATTAGTAAATTTAGAAACTGGAATGCGATTGCATCAAAACGTAATTAACTGAATTATTCGAATGTTTAGAATTCACAATGTGCAGATCAGCATATTTTTCATCATAATAATATTATCCCAACTTTTAATGTGAACCAAACGCCAAGAATAAAATGGAGCGTTTTGATTGTCATGGAAACAAATCATCAATAGATTCGGCAGGAATCACGAGCCAAAATAATGTATATTCTATTAAACAACAACCTGGAAAATCATTAGCCTACTTTACTTTTATGGAATAAAAGGCTGCTATTTAGAGCTGTTACTTCTAAGACTATAGTGAGAGTGCTCTTGGCGAAGAGCATTCTGGGTCACGGGCGTTGTTGCGTCCAGCATCGTGGCTAATTTGCAGCTTGGGCGGAGACCGATCGCACGTGATATTCCCTTCAACATAGCTGATTAAACAATAACCCTGAGATCGGTAATATTAGGTTCGTCAGCAAACCAAAGGGCTCCAGGTATTTCACTGGCTACCTTCCAGAACTCAGCAGCAGTGTGCGAGAATCAAACCGGGGACGCAGCCGGGAGCTAAAATGCTCGTCCTTAAAATTCTGTGGTTTTTTGCGTCCAACTGCCTACTAACAGGTGGTAAAGTAGTAAGTTGAGAAATTCAACTCTTTTCAGGGCGTATTTCACGGTCATTCGCACTGCTTACTTCGCTGTTTACTAACTGTATCCAACATTTTGTTCCCTACCACCACCTTTCATTGGTTAATGACAGAAAATACTAGCCTTATTTTGCCAACGCAATTGCCAGTTGATGTAACAGGATTCTCATGCGAGGTCTAGCACCGACAGAATTGACAAAGTGGCCAACGTGGCGTTCGATATTGATGGATGACCAAACAAAAAGACGATGCAGTGGTCCAAACAAGTCACCTCTAACC
The DNA here is from genome assembly GCA_008360955.1 of Fasciolopsis buskii. Classification (NCBI taxonomy): domain Eukaryota; kingdom Metazoa; phylum Platyhelminthes; class Trematoda; order Plagiorchiida; family Fasciolidae; genus Fasciolopsis; species Fasciolopsis buskii. The sequence continues at coordinate 56,045 of LUCM01002197.1, read as the reverse complement.
GGACTGCGAATCCGCTTTGCATGCACCTTATCGGGTGATCTGACTATACACAGGAAATTCACACCATCGCTTATGCCACTGACGTTGCTGCAACCGTTCTGTTTTAATTTTCTTCTTCTAAATGGCCATAAATCGAAACTAATTGTTCTATCGCCCTCTCAAATAGTCTCCGAAGGAAAACTATTTTTGATCTTCCGCACCAGGATACAAATTATGCATCAAATTGTTAGTTTTCAAGGTCGATGCGATGCGAAATGTACTTACGTTTTTTGATTTAACCAAATTAGGCAGTACAAATCAAAGTATTCGAGTGGTAGCTGTCTTTAAAACAATGTCTTGGTCCAACTTCAATATATGGGCCCACATAATAAAATAAAATTGGCATAAATGAATGAAAAAACGTGATAAATTTCCAATTAGCCAACAGCAGTTAGTTCGCTAACAATGAAGCATCACAAAATGATAAACACGACACATTGTGCTCTTGTTCGAAACCAACATCAAAATCTCAATGCAACTACTATTAAGGTACGAATATCTCCAACAGATCGTATGATTATACAGTCGTAATGTGGTGCAACCTTGATGCAAGATGACCTTGTGTAAGACAACAGCGTATTTCTGTACCGATTAAAAGACAATCAATAAGATTTGTCACCCCGAGTGTCTCGTCTTTGCCAAATTCCAATGACTGTTGGCAGACAGATGACGAAGTGGCACTGATGAATTGATAATGTTTTTGTCTATCCTATAAATGCACCCACAGTGCTTAAAAAAACTTGGGGGCGTACATGAAAAGCCATGAGCAAGAAAGGTATCAGTTTGAACACGAGTACTATCTTTATTCGGTCCTTCAACCCAAAAATGACTATTGCCACATTGAGCGAATTAATTGGACCGTATATGCACGAACATTCTTACCAATTTTACCATTTTACCATTTTGTCATGGGACAAATAATATTTACGCCGTGAAATGCAATTGGCCCTGGACTGCCAAATTTTGGTCCTAACCGGTATTCGCAGAATTCCAACTCACGAAATTCTGGTCTAAAAGCCTGATCACTGGCAGCGTTCTTTATCGCAAAACTGATCTGGTGAAACAATAGATCAGATCTCGATTAAACTTGAGGTCACTACTACTACTATGGTGGTTAGATTGAAAGGTATTTTTATTGTTTGTCATTTATTCCTGCCCATAAAAATCCAACTTACGTTTGTCCTAACTTAGAGTAGTCCTGGATGAACACCTTGTGGAGGGCCATCGGGTTTCGAACACGACGACAGTCAGAGGGATTGCCATGTTAGTATAGGGTACAGGATTATGCCTCTTTAGAATGGACCAGAACCATAAGCGTGATTCTTTTCACTCCATATGAGAGGAATCAGCTGCATTGTTTTGAGCGGGGGTTTACAAAATGAGACAAACTCGACTTAATCCGACCGATGAAACGGCAAACAAACTACTGTTTGACGTTTCTAGTTATTATGAAATAACTCACCATGTAATATCATCGCTCAGCTCACCATAAAGAAACCATGGAAGCACTGTACAGCTGTTTCATCCTTGTTAGGAATGATGAGCAGTGCATATGGACCGCGCCCGAACTGGGACGCGAACACGAACAAGGACGAACGATTCTGAGTCGAACGCCTTAGCCATTATGCTACCGGGCAGGCTGTGAACGGTTTGTTCAACTTCACCACATGATGTCGCATCTATCTGTCACTGATTTGCACGGTTACTGTCCGTTAGCTCAAGCGATTGACCCCTACTGATAGATGACTTCTCTGCAGGTAGCCTAAGTACGACGAAGGCTTTGGATATGACCCACAGATCTTAGTTGCTGTTAAACCACTGCTTGACTAGTCGAATCTATGTGCAGTCATCCACAGCACGCATCTCAGTGACCCATGCTGTGTGAACTCAGCGCTTATTTCGGAGACTTATCTCTAGGCCACAGTATCGTATCCCTAACAGGAGCATTGCTGACAAGATGTTTCCAGCCAATTTACAAACCATTGCGCAGCTGTCGATGGCCGTCAACTGCCGTCTATCCTTAACAAAGTACAGAACAACTGATAGTCAACAGTTGACTAGATTTTAGACCCTGGCCAAAGGAATCTCGTTTAGATGAAATACACACGGAACTTCTGTAAACGTGACAAATCAATCAACTTACGACCCATCCCGTTAGGTATCACTAACCCAATAACAACCGATCTAATCCACCTTATTCTTCCCTCCCAATAGGGGCAGATTTCGGCTTCGAGTCACTCCCGTCCAGTCATAAAAACGCATTGGAAACACTTAGTTGGTCAAGCAAAATAGGTAGTGCAATGGTGCAAACACGTTGCCCGATAAAAAAGGCTTTCTACTTCTGGACAAATTTACTGCCATAACTGCAATCTGGCTAGTGCATAACAATGAGAAAAATGGACGCTCGGAAGACAGCTACGGGCATTCACTCCATGTTGAATGATCTTATTAGTGGAATCAATACTGAATAGATTTATCTGGAATATCTGTCAATACAAAACCGGGCCTGAAGACTGTGAAAGTGTTTGCATTTGGCCGTGTCATACCAAGTGCAGATCTGCACAGAGTAAAATGCTCGTTAGAATTAAAATGTCGTGATCCATGTAGCCCCCGGAATGAGGCTTAATTGTCACTGTCGTACTAGATTCTTTCTGTGGAAGCAAAAATAGCAAATGGTTAATGCGCAAGGATTGCCGGATAAGGACTGCTGAGATGTTCATCGGACGATGGTTTACTTCTCTTGCTGGTAGGCACACCCAAATAATAGTGCCATTTCTCATGTACTCTCGCAGTTGGACTAAAAGATTTTCATCTGCTTGTCGAAGCTTCACGAACATGCTATTCGTCAAACGAGTGGAAAGTAGTTGTTTGTGGAAATTACCGGTACGAGTTACCTCATATCGAACCATGGCCTATTTTGACAATCAAGAAGCAATTCCAAATGAGTTGGTGAAAATGCAAGCGTGAAATGATCACGAGATAAGTCGTTATACGTCGAAAACCGGAAGTTTGACCGCATGCAATTTCATCAGCGCGAGAGATCTTTTTCGCTAGATACTAGAATGATGGTGTCCAAGTGACGTAGAACCACGATTAGAAGCCGAATTGCACTGTTTTTCATGTGACGGACCCGTGCACAGATACATAGCAATGGTCGAACAATAGAGGCAATGATCAATATGTAGATTCATGAAATGCCGTTTCTGTTCATGCGTTACCGCGTTTAGTTTTCAGTTCAAAGCGAGATCTATTTTCTTAGGTGCTCTGCTCGACGTCCTATCGATCTAAAACAAATAATATATTAAAAGAAATTTTCACGGAAGTTTCCCGAAACTATATCGATTTTCTAGGCCGTAAATTCCTTGCGTTTTCCCCAAAACTTTTCTAATTCATAAAATCAACTCACTCCTTCTGAACACATTGAGGATGAAATCATGAGTCGTACGTAGAAATCGTCCCCAATGTTCAGCCTCGAACCGTTTTAATTAAAGCAAAGGCCATAAAGTAAGACGGAACGTGGCGAATCAATAGTAATTTGAATCCATCGCAAGAGAACCGCCGGCGACTGTCACTACCAACAGCAACACGTTGCGAAGTCTCATATATTCTCCCATTACTACCCGGCACTAGGTATTCCTAACAGGGAAGAAATTTAAAAGCGACCGCGGCCAACGATCATGCAAAATAGAGCATCAAATTCCCAAGGTTCAGTGCGACAAAAAATACGCATAAACTTTCCAGGTTTAATTGATTTCACCTAGCAAACGAGTTAAAATATAGCCAAAAAACAAGCACAGGTATATGAAGACTTAATGGGACGAAAGCGATATCATCAACCGATGAGTTACGTTCAGTCAACAGCACCATCAATTTCACTGCCAATGTTGGGAGCTAAACCGGAAAAGTAATTCTCAGTGACTGTAACATACTTCGAAGAGTTACATATTCCCATAGAAATAATGATTATTCAACGGGAATGAGGGGGTGCGCCTACATAAGGTGGAAAGAGAAAGGAATACCGCAGTACCCAACACATGAAATACAGTCCAACTGTACAGACACTTATTCAGCCATTCCGAGTCGACAGATAATGACAACATGTTTGCCACTGTTCACGATTCATTGTAATATTCTTCAGTGCCTCCAGCCAACTGGTTGACGGCTCTTTCGAACCTCAATCGGGAAGAGGTGAGACAAATACTTTACTTAATTTCGTTGTACATTTTCTCATTCCACG